>JABFPB010008303.1:0-10262 GCA_022817645.1 Ceratoteleas bidentatus | reverse complement strand
CCCCCCCCCCCCCCCCCCCCCCCCCCCCCCCCCCCCCCCCCCCCCCCCCCCCCCCCCCCCCCCCCCCCGCGCCCCCCCCCCCCCCCCCCCCCCCCCCCCCCCCCCCCCCCCCCCCCCCCGGCCAGTTTCGCGAGGCGCCGTTTTGAGGTTAGGTCGCGAGCCACGGGATTTGCGCTTTGTTTTGAAGGTTGTAACATTCGCGCGGCGAAGAGTGGTTCGGTGTTAGATGACCTTGAGATAGGTGGGAAGGGGAGGGGGAAATTTTTGGAAATTGAGATGGTTAAGTGTTTTAAATAGTGATGGGAACTGTGACGGAGAAAGTTTCGGAGTTTCTCGCTATTGAAACGTTCGATTTTTTATTGGGTATGGTGTTTGGAGTAGTTTGTTCATGTAAATGTCTGGGAATGAAGTATCAGATTAGAGGGATCAGATAGGTTTTTGTCAAAGGGGGAAGAGAAATCCTCCATGGAGATAAGGAGGACCCATTGAAAGTAATGCGATGTTTCCGCGATTACAATTATCGGATTTGGATTGGGGTAATTATTCATTCAATTGCGATTTTAAATTAAACTTTCGTCCAGTGGGGCCGGTGGATGTTATTTTAATTGCGACGAATTAGTTTAATTGCATAATTGCGGATTTATGAGCAAGCGCCTGAGGCTAAGATGTCTGTCAGATAATTATATGCATTTTTATTGTCAAGTTTTAGATAATCCTTTCATGTTTGTTGCAATTATAGTTCATGATTGTATGGACTCATTAATATGTATCTGTACATACTAAATTATGTTGACTTTATAATCAAATAAAACGGACGGCATGTGTAATTTGTGGATCCCGTGTATAATTGCAAGCCGATTTCTATCGTTTTGTAATTATCCTAGCTATATAGACAAGAAGAAATTAGTTTTAGAAAAACATTAATTTCCCGACTGAAATTCCATTTAGCAACTTCACCGAAAACGTTTCACAATTATCGAGAAATTGACGAAAAATTGCAAAAAAGTAAGACAGTGTAGAAATTTACTCATTATTTCATCTAACGTATTGTTAAAAAATACTGCCAGCTAGAAATCCTTTTATCAATTATGTTATCCTGTTTCACTTCTTTTTTTGACTTTCCTCAGCATTGTCCAGTGAGGAGAAACCAGCCACCTCGCACAATGTCCACATTTTCAATATTCACAATCAGATTGCCAGTTCGCAAGTCATGAAAAGTCATGCGACATATACTCGGACTCGCACCGGAAACATTCGTTTCGCATTTTTCGTTGTCGATTCAGCTTTGAGTAAAGAAAGTCTCCTCGACAAAAGCCGCGCTCACCTTCGCGATTACAAATCCAATGGATTGTTTTACATCAATCGCAGTTTTCACTTTTGTTTCATATTTAAAAATGTTAGAATGGATAAGTGATAATTTTTATGATAAGTGGATGTCAGAATAATCTACACTACAGATAAAATTACATAAACCAGTTATGAATTACATGATTTCATTAAACCCAATTCAGGACCATATGAACAACGGATATTAATTTTTGGATATAACCTGTTATAAACTCCATGAACTTAAACTTCATGAAGTTCATGTGGTTTGTAAGGTGAACCTCACTTCTTTACACTGTTAACCAAGAAACATACATGAGTTCTAAAACCGACACTAATAATCAATACAATTTATAATAGAAGTAATTATCCAACTGCACATATGAGAAAATAAGCGTTCACCTTTTTTTCTTTTCTGTATTTGATGTCTCTGATCATGATCTATTTCAACAGAAAGGTGATAATGTATTGTACGAAAAATGTATGGAACTAATGAACTATTGGTGATATATTTCATAATTTTTAAATTATTCATGAACTGTATGAACCAAATCCAAAAACAAAATTTATTGGTTATATATTAGACTTATGAACAACAACAACATTTGTTAGCTCTTTTACCGTATGAACTACAAGGCTATTTCCTATAAATGTATGAACATGAATCTTAAGAATTGTATGAACTTTGAACCATGTACGGAATCATGAATTCTATAATTGCGACGGAGCGGAATTAAACCAGAATTGCATAAAGATTTATGAACTCTCTGAATCGCATGAATAAAATTAACTATAACAACTATTATGAATTATAGATTAATTTATCAAACTTCTAAACTGTCTGAACATAAATGTGATTAATTATGAACAAAACTAATGAAGATTCATTAAAGCAATTCAAACTTTATTATTTAAATTTATATTACTATATTTATAACATTAAAAGTACATTAAATAACAGTTACAAATTTAACATATAAATATACCCCATATGCCCACTAATGTTAAATGAAAAACTCTACATTATTGCATGGAAAGTATTACATGTATTACAGTGTAAGTAGTTCTAAGAAGTTTCAATGCTACTATCAAACGCGAAAAATGTAAATATATGTCGTGGATAGTTTCAGATGACGGAAATAATGATTACTACCTTAACAATATAGTAAAAAACAATAAATAAATATCAAAGTAACACAAAGTAAAATTAGGTTATGTTACTAATTATCTGAAAAACGTTCAATTCCAAGTTTCAGTTCCAGAATCAATTTAAGACATTTTAATAATCTGCTAATGTAGTAGAAATATTTTCAATTTTAACAAGCTGCATGCTAAGAAGTGACATCTAGCACCTCATCATTTGTAAACAGACGAGATGTGAACCTCGATTTGAAGTTTTATTCGACTGTTTACAAAATCTAAACAACTAGTGAAACTTTTGTATTGTGGGTAAACGGAAGTTTTGTTGATTAACTTGGGGAGATTTATCAATTTATTAATATACTAATTAGTTTTAAAGAAATACTTCAACTAAATTAGTTAAACGTTAGGTTATTATTTTAATGTAAGACTTCTTGTTTATTGAGGGCCATGTATATGTATTTTTATATTAGTTTTTATTACAGCCATAGTGTTGTTATTTCATAAACACTATTTAAGGAGGTTCATTAGATAACGCAACTAAATTTCTGTGACTTTAAATTTGTTGTGCATTGAGGAAAAATGATCAGGAATGCTGTCCCAAAATTTGGTTGACTTTTACAGCACCGTTTTCGAGAACATTTTTGAAGTATCTAATTTTTTTAGGTTATACATTGTGTCTTATGGCAAGTTCACGCACTAATTTCTCGGAAACGACCCTGTGAAAGTGAACCAAATTTTGGAAAGTGATTCCTCGACAATTTTTTTAAAGGCACACAAAATTTAAACTCTCTGCCATTTCTTTAACATTTTCAAATTTCTTTTTGAATTTAAGACGTACGAGTCGCAATATAAGGCAAATTTTGTTGAAAATATATTTATCTGAGACACTTGTACACGGAAATGTCCAAATTGTGTACGCTGAGTTTCAGGAGTGTAAAAAAATAGACTCCTTCAAATGTACAAAACAATACTCTTACATTTGACAGTTCTCGCAAAAGTGAAAATGTAATAAGCTCGCTTACCAAAATTTAACGTCCTTTAAGAATGTTCTTTACTAGCATCAACTTTACTAAAACTTATTAGCTGTTTTCGAAGAATTCACATATTTTTATTACTCCGTGTAAATCATCCATGAACTGTCCGCCAAATATACACTAGAAAATAAATATTTGAACACATTTTCATATATTTCGACATTTCCTTAGTTCCTTTTTCCCGAAAACCTCTCATTTTAGAGAGGTTTTCGGGAAAACCTCTCTACATTTTCTATTTTTTCCCCACAATGTATCTAAAAAAAGACAATCCTCTCTTCAGCTCAGTCTACAACATTCTTCCTTACATTAACTACGACTCTTGCTCACCGAAAAATTAATTACCGTGAATCACGATCGTCGCGACCGGCCGGGCAAATGTATGCTTCACGTCCCAGACCCGTCCGAGATTATCAAATTAATCGAGAGTAATCAAGCGATAAAACGGTAACGCGCGTTTTTCGATGCGCCCGAGCAACGGTACCGGCGGCGTTTCAGCGGCGCGCACGTCCGCGTTCACGTGTCGCGCGCGGAAAGCCGAAGAAAAAGGGGCGAAAAAAGGGTCGCGCGCGAAGCACAAAGAGCGGCTCGGTAAATTGCGCGCGAAATGAAACAAAAAAATAAAACGCCGCGCGCGAAAGGCCCGACCTCGCTCGCTTACGCTGCATCTTTGTCACTTTACTCTCGCTGCAGGTAATAATGTGGAATTAGCGACGCACTCTGACAGTAATATGATAAATATAACCATCGGGCGCACTTAAGTCGCCGCACGGGAAAAAGCGAATAAATTCGACGTCGTTTTCGCAAAAGTTACGACGAATAAAGCCGACGCGTAATGACACGTTCGAGCGTGCCGTGGATTCTGCCGGACTTCTTTTTTTCCGCCTGCTTTCCTCCTTTTTTCCATTCCGCGTGTAATCTGAATAATTGTTCGCGGTAGTGACGAGAATTATCGTTTCTGGTTAATCGGGGGGAAACGCGGAGACACATTGACGTGGATTAAAAAGGAGTTTTTTATTTGTCAAAAGTCGGGGTAAATTTGCGGACTTTGTTGGGAGGTGTATTGATATTGTCCACAAAATATCTGAAGTATAAATTACATAGTCCATTTTTATTCCCGGCTTTTGGTAACTTTTATTTGGCTATTTGGAAGTTCGATCCTCTCGTAGCAGGAGGATATTTAATGAATATGAAAACTGAACTCAAAATTGTACAATCAGATAAACTCTTTAATAAACATCATTCAACCAGCGTTGATTTTATGGTTTAAGTTATCGACAGTGCACTCTCAGGTTACTGATGGTGCACAAATAGAAAAGACACAGTCAGCCGTGAAATCGCAAGACGTTTCACGTGTCTGCTGGATGGATTGTTTAAGCACACACTCGGATTGCGAGCCATATATAACGTTTAATGAGCATATACAGATTAGGAATCCATACCCCATCATTCAAAATATCATTTTGCCTTTAGAAGACTTTTCTACTAATTGAATTATTCCATTCTAAACAGATCCATTTTCATAAAAATAGTTAAGCATAATTATCTTTTTCAGTGTTATGCACTATTAGATATTTATACAATAAGTTACAGATAAGAAAAAAACTTTACGAAAAAATGCGTTCTTTTTGCGATATGTATCGTAAAAGTTACGATATATATTCTACTTTTTACGAACTTTTTTTCTCAGTATAAAAGTCATTAAATTCATAAAATATAGTATTCATAAAAGTTTGTATATTAGTTCATAGTTCATCTGCCATTCACAAGTTTTTCATATATTATAAACACAAATCCCATCGTTCAAGCATGACGATGGCCAATACACAATTTTCACACGGTTCATAAACGTTCCCGCGGTTCATAAACAGTTCGCCGACTAGTTCATATAGTTCGCAGCGCCGCGACGCGGAACCGTCCGAAAAGAAACGGGTTTTGACGAATAGTCGGGGTCGCGCGACAAAAATGCCGCGACACGCTATCCGCGGCGAAGATGAGGCTGAATACGGAAGTAAATGGCGCCAGATACCGCGGGATAATCGATTCGACGAGCCTTAATTAACTGTCAAATTAACACGAGTTATCGTAGCCGCGCGAGATCTATGCAAGTGAAACGACTTTAACCCCGTTAAGTGGGTTCCGTACTTTCCGAGTGTACTTGCTCTTGAGATTTATTATTGCAGATGCAGGCGGCGGTAGCACTGACGCGCACGTGTGCCGAGTCGGCTTTGTGTGCTTCGCGACCGATCGCGGGAGATAGGCTCTATTTAATTACGGATTGTGCATCAAACGGATTAGGATGGCGCGAGTTGTGCCGATCCGCGGTTGGACGACTCGTCGCGATGTCTGGAGCGAAATGCTTCTGGAGGTCTTGCAAGACCGAAATCATGTTTGACCGAAAAATCGGTATACAGAATGGTCTGCAAGTATAGATGGGGGTATAAATTATGAGGAGTACGATTGACGTGGAAAGTTAAAAAATCCAAAAAAAAAGTCCTTTTTGGATTTTTGAACAAATTAGAAAGGAAAAAGTAGAAAAAATGTCTGCTGGAAAACGATTTTTACATGAATGTACAATGTTCAGTGATGCAGGAAGAATTTTGAGCAGAATTCAAGGCCAATTGGCGAATAGAAATTGTTTTAGATTGTTTACCAAATTTTGAAAGGGAACATTATAAAAAAGTCAAAAAAATGTCTCGGCTTTAAAAAGACATTTTCAAAAATTGTTTCCTAGTCTAAAATGTCTCCCTTCTGCGATTTCTTTCCCCATGCATTTTCTTTGAAACGTATAAATAGTTTCACCCTCTTATGACCTATTAATAAAAAGGTCATTATCTAATAAACATGTTCTACTAGGTAGTTGAACTGATAATGCTTAATGATAGATGGTCTTTTTTAGGTAGACAGGTACTTCATTTTGACGTGTAATTTGTATTAATGGGATCTAAGCCCCTATGAAAATTATTTCTCATGTCTAAATATTTCTTATGCATTTTCTAGTTTACTATTTCTTATTGTATACATTCTTTTTATTTTTAATTTATGTAATTGCACTTCAAAATTATAAATTGAAATAATTTTTGTCGCTAATTGGCCTTAAACTACATTTAAAACACCTTTACTTCCTGTACCTACATATCAGAGTTGGTAAGTCGATTTGGATAAAAACAATGTTTTTCACCTTTTTTAGGAAAGGATACCACCTTCCCTTGGTGTATCTTAAAATGCTGTTAATTAGCAGGAAGTAAACTGAAGCACATTTTCATCGCAAGATGAAATTATCACATTCAATTTAATTATTATTCCTCACCGTTGCAATGATAATTAAAATGACACTAAGAGCTCGTTTTTCCCAAAACACCGTTACATCTAATCAGATTATACTATCCACATCGAATTGCATCTCAGTCGGAATCGACCACCTCTCCAAAACGAAAATGTAATTTCAATCACTTGTTCTAAAAACGCACGTTGCACGCGACATTTATACAATTTCGGATCCGCATAACCATCTTGCGGCGCATATAAACGTCAGCTAGATTTATGCAGGACCTATTTCAATTCATTACAGAAGCGCCTAAGTGCTCAATGCGGATCCCGAGGATTTATTTCTCTCGGCGACAGGCGACGGGAAAACAAGATTGGGACAACTGGAAGTTGATTAGTGGACCACTCGGACAACGAAACTGATTAGACGAAACGTCGCGTTTGCGTTGTAATAAAAGACTCGGCGAGTGCAGTTAATGTTCCTGCACCTCGCGAGATTGATGAGGGAAAGACGCTTTTCACGTGATTTTTTCCCAGAACATTTTTCGGAATATTTCCAGCCGCCTCGAAAGCAAGTAATCGGACTCGTGCGAACTGTAAAATAAAAAGTTTCATCTGGGTGTAATAAATGCCGAAATGGCGCATTTCAAGCTCTGCTCATTCGGAACACTCAATCCCAGGACACAGTGACAAACGTCAGTTTCCCGTAACCTACAAAAGGCTTAAATCAATTGCAGCCGCAGCTACTTGGAGCATTCAGCTCGAAAGACAGCAAAGGGATTTGTACCAATTAAACCACCTGGCTCTCTGTACATAGATTAACGACAATGTCTCGCTGTCCCTTTCCGGTCCGAGCCAAAATCTGACGTGTTTTGCGTCTGCTTTGCCGAGTAGTCATCTCGACTTCCCGAGCGAACCATTTCTTGACACAAATGAGCTGGAATGGAACGAGAGTGCATTTCATCCGAGTGCAACAGAGTGAGACAAATTCCGGGCGACTTTGATTGGATTTGACGGGAACTTGATTTGAAGTGTCGGGGAAATTATAGGCTGTATGTGTAGATGAACTATGTATGAAAAGTGGAATTATTGGGGAAAAAAGGAAATTGAGACAGGTGTGTCAAATTAATGAATGTCTTTAGGAAGTGCTTGTAATTTATACTTTGCTTCAGGAAAAATGGAGGAAACGATTTCTTAGCAAATAGGAAACGTTTTTATTAATCATTTGCACTGCAATAACTGTCGTTTTACTGGTGTTTCCGATGTGTTTAAAAATAAAATATTAAACGGAAACAAGTGTTTTAAAGATCGATGTGTTTTAATTATGTGTTTTGTTGAAATAAAACGTTTGGTGTGTTTTACAAGCGTTTCATGTTTTAAATTTTAAAACATGAAATGCTTACATTTAACGCATTACGTAATTTATTCCTAAACGGATATGGATGTTTAAAACACATTATATTTAAAACACATTACTCCTCCAAAACGCATCTTATTAATTAGATGAACAGATAGTTTGTAAACATAATCATGCAGTTATCAAACTCGGTTGATAAGAATCCGAAGTCTGTTTTTGGTTTCTAATATTTTTTACCAGTTTTACCAAAAGAAACCGTTAAAACACGTGACGCAATTAGGTGAATAAATAGATTATAAAAATCAAACAATAAATAATGTATATCGTCTTATACATTATTTATTGGTTGATTATTTTTACTGCATATTTTAACATCGATTTTTCTCCAAGTTGACCCTACAATACACTGGGAAAAATATTACTGCACCAGAAGTAACAACAATGTTGGATCAACATGATAAAGGACAAATGAATACAAACAATGAACCTAAAGAAAACGGCTAACAATCTCGGTTTATTTATTTTTCCATCTCGAATGTTTACATATTTCTATTCAGTGTTCTCCCTACATGATATTTGCCATTTCCATAATTAACAATTGCAACAATTATCCGAAAAAATAACTCAGCATTAGAAAATTCATAAAACTCAAGACATTTTCACGGAGAAAAAAAGTATGTTAAATTTTCGAATAAAGTATAGAAAACGAATACTATAAGTAATCAGAAAAATTCCAACACAGTATATGAAAAATTGGATAAATATATGAATAACTCTAAAAGAATGTATAGTTATTCATACATTTATCCCAATTTTTCATATACCGTATTTGAATTTTTCTGATGACTTACATATAGTCTTCTTTTTCTACATTTTATTCCAAAATTTAGTATACTTTTTTTCTCCGTGTTGAAATCCAAAAAGCACATTAACCTTCTCAATGTCCTCTAAATCCTACCCTAACTTCAAATTGCCCAAAACCCTCCTTTCCCAACGTCATTTCGTCTGACGTATCACCTTGATAGTCGATAATTGGACGCGCGCGAGATATGGATTCGATGACACTGACTAATTCCGGGGAAACACCGGCATTTGTCATTTCATTTGCCGCGCGCCTAGCACCCTCGCGAACGGCGTTTACAAATGATAGTCATCATTCGCGCGATTGAGATCGCGATGCAGTAATTAAGCGCGTATCTCGGGGATCGCGGCGCGACCGAATTAATGAACCGCTCGTGTTGAATACATTATGCGCGCGATAGCGTTCGGGCCGCGAAAAAAAGCGGGGCCCGATTTCGTTCGCATGAGAACCGCGGGTTACGTTAATCCGGCCACGCCTATTCATGCGACGCTGCACACGTTCACGTGGCGCAGTGTCGCATTCAAATTTACACATTGTACGCTCGCCGGCAATGCCCGGCCGTGTAATTTCGTTCGCGATGCCCCGGCCTTTCATGCCGCGCGCCAATTAAAGACAATTTTGACGTTTGCAATCGTAATTACGCGCGGCCATTCTTGTCCAATAACAATGCGAATTTGCAATCAAATTTGCGGTTTCATTGGCGGACCGCTTTTGTCGGGAGCGCGGGACTGAAAAGCCACTGGCGGGAAATTGTGGCAGGTTAAGGTCGTGCAGTTTGTTTTCGGGGCTGAAAGAGAGAAGTCTGCCCATGAAAAAAAGTAATGCATTAATTATACATAAGTAATTTATAAATTTTACAAACAAATTGGACATACTTAATTTATAATATAATTTGTCATTGGTCATTATTTTGGTATATATTTAATGTCTTTTTTATGTATGTCCAAAATATTTTTTCCTTTGTCTTTCGTCAGTGTGAAAATGAGGTTTCTGGCACTAGTATGAAAATGCAATATTTTGCCACCAGTGAAGAAATGGACTATATGTTGCAGTTGTAGGAAAAAGGGTTATTTCTCAATTTAAAATCAATGATTTATTTTTGTCAGAAATCTTCACCAGTGTGGAAAAGTAATTTTTCTCACTCGTTAAGAAATGAATCGTTTTCTCCACTAGTAAAAAAGTCAAGCTTGTCCTATTAGTTTACTTTTATATATATTTCTTAACAAGTGAATTTTCCTGGAGAAATGTTTCATATTTAATTCGTACCCCCTTCCCT
>JABFPB010008302.1:0-10261 GCA_022817645.1 Ceratoteleas bidentatus | reverse complement strand
ACTATTTTCATACATTAATGAATATTATGCGGATGTATGTACATATTTAAATAATAACGTTTGGATATCTGTGTAAAACGTTAAGTCGTACGTATGAGTATGTGAAGAAAATTCTAATATTGTATAAACTTTACAGATTTTACAATATGTAACGTATACACAAAATGTTTTTTCTTTACCTCTCCAAATCACTTTACTAGAGTTTTTCCCATTATTACATATATTGGCGTTTACATATATCAGTAATGACTATATTATGGATGTTCATATTACTGATATTATTTATTTCCCGGCGAAGCCGGGTATTTTTAGCTAGTACATAATAATCTTCGGTTACGTCGAGAAAAGTGTCAATTTGAGTTGTTAACTCAGGGGTCGATAAATTGGGCACAAATGACCGGACACTTCATCGATTTTCCAGATTGTTATAAGTGACATGTCTTGACGTTTTCGACTGATATGTTAGTTCGAACCCGAAACGTTGAGTTTACAACGTTCCAATGTAAGACCAACTTGAACATGTCAACATTGAAAAGCTGTTTGACATAACATAAAAAATCTGTTGACTCAAAAGCATTTTATGTCAAACCAACAGATTATTTTTCCCAGTGTTGACACACGTTCTGCGATTAAAATAAACCTTATAGCACTCACGACCGTTGATACTACTAAATTGTTACAACGACATGATAAAATGATAAAAATGCATTTCGTCAAAAGCTAGTGCATAAATGTCTAAAACCATCTACTTTTTCAGGAAAGTCTGCAAGAGCTGCCGATGTCCTCGCGAGGACCACCAGCGACCGACGTTGGAGGTCGGTAGCCCGTCGACGCTGGGGCTGGTGCCGGGCTGCCGTATGGGCATTGCCATGGCCTTCCAGAGCACATGCACGCTCACACCGGCCTCGCAACGTGAGGCCTTCGATAGCCCCGTGCAGCCGCCTGCAGTAGCAGCCGCACTTCATGACCAGCTGGCCCAACACCAACACCACCAGCGCCACTCACAAAGCGACGATGACAGCGGGTGCGCCCTTGAAGAGTACACCTGGGTGCCACCAGGACTTCGACCGGACCAAGTGTGTATCTCTGCAATCACCCTTATAACAGACAACTATTAAGGTGACCTTGAAAATCCCTGCAGGACGTGAGCACGATCGGTACAAAAAGAAAAGAAAAACAGTATATCAGTCGAATCACAAAATGTGAGAGATTCGACCGATATTCTTTTTTTTCTTTTTTATTGTACCAGTTGTGCTCACGATCTGCAGGGGTTTACTTAAAAATGTATACTGACAAATCGCCTTAATTATTCTCTGTTCCCTTTCTTCTTCTCTTTTCTGTACCGCTGACTTAACGGGGCTACCCAATATTCGGCCAGATTCTTAAATTACAAAATTTGATTTTTGCGGCTTAGACCGATATAAATTCGTTCTTATAACGGATAAAAAAGCATACATTCCGCTTTTGGTACAAAATATTCTATTTGATAACTCAACTATTCCACACAAGTTTCATATGATCGCAAATTGTAGAAATATAGTTTATTTCAAAATTCGTTACTAAGTTGCCCCCGCAGTACTTCTGAGGGTGAAACGATATAATATTCGAAAAGTCCGAACCATTCTGTCGAATCTGAAGAGAGTCGGTTCAAACTTTCGTAACTGCATTTTTACACATAACCAAAAATATAAGTTTGTTGTGTCAATAAATATGTAAATAAGAAATCTATACAAAAGACAACTCTATTTAATCAAACTTCGCACACATACGATTGCTTTATAAGTAAAGTTTAGGTAAGATATACTCACAGATTACTGAATTTGGGAATGTTTTAATGCCCTGTAAGGTTATGTCTAAAATGCAGTTACGACAGTTTAAACTGACTCTCTGGAGATACGACAGAATGGTTCGGAAGTATCGAATATGTTAGCCGCCTGGTGCGCGCTCAACCACGTGGCGAGCGTTTTCGTTCGGGCGAATGTTTATAACATGAACTACGCGAAGGAAGCAAGCAGTAGCGATTGAGGAAGTGCGTCGCGCGAAGCCGCGTCTTGCCGTTGCATTTCTCACACGAGCTTTGAGTGCAATTGTCTGACAGTGCGACTTGGAATTGAACTAACAGGTGGCGAAGCGCGAGGCGCACCTGCGCCGCGACCGTTAAACCGTCGACAAATCGGCATGCCCTTTGGACCCTCGAATTGTTGGTTTTCACTTTTTTTATCACTTCTTTTCCTTTTCCTCTTTACTGGTCCTCGTTGAGGATCGAGCATCATCGATTCAAAAATGCTGAATAACCGGGTTCGAGGTCAGAAGAAGTGACAGGATTAGCCGCTCAGGAAATTCTGTGGTGCGACAGATACTAATTCGTCGTCGGGATTATAAATTGGATTGGAATCGGCGTTTTCTCGGAACCCGAAATGACAATATCACGGCTTCTTCGGAGATCACACACGATTTTTCAAGTGAGGTAGCGTTTTTGTTTAGACGTGCACTGTAAAAAAAAGTGTAAAATTCCATAATATATTACGGAATCTGGTTGCAGCTGTACTCTTTTCTCGCAAATTTTAGTACAATTTCGCAATAAATTACATAAATTTTACTTTTTTACTATTCTTTTTCTTACAATTAAGTAATATATTACAGAATTTTACTTAATTTTTCGAGAATGAGTATGACTGCAACCAGATTCCGTAATATATTACGGAATTTTCCACTTTTTTTACAGTGTGTATTGGTGCATTTGAAACAGGTACTATGCACTGAAAAAATGTATGGTTGGTACTAGTATACACATAGTTGTCATAAACATACATATGGCTGATTGTGCACTACTATACCATCGTGTTACACCAAACATAGAGTTGCCCCAAACGTACATATGGTTTTCCCAAGGAAATGTATGTTTGCATCAACCATACTTGCTGTAACAATACAGGTATACAGGTATGGTTGATAAATCGAGTCAGTTTTTTCAGTGTGGATGAGTTTGGTTATTCCAACTGTAATTACAGTAAGCGTAACTTGATTTTTAGTTTACACAACAAAATGCAGTAGCCAGAACTGAAATCCATTTAAATTTATCGTTACAGTTAAACGATAAGAATTTCTCTTAGTGTATACATAGTCATTGTAACTATAAATAATGGTCTAAATTAACTGTAAAAAATGGTGTTTATTGCGATCCAAATATGATTGAACTGACTATTAAAATTGTCACTCACACCCTTTTTTCGGCAACCATTTATTCTTGGTCCTGGCTAATTTCGAAAATCGTTGAACATTGAGAAAATCGAAACTAACTCCATTTTCTCAATGTTCGAGTGCCGTATTTAAGTTGTTTATAACATAAAATCTCTTCGCGATCTTACGTCGATCTAATTTCCCAATTCGCTTCCACGAGCTGGCGCACTTTATCCTTCTTTGTCTCCGACCCTTATAAATTTCGCCGAACAAAAATTGCTGCCAGAACGGCGCGGTAGCTATTTCGCCGCCGGCCTCGCGCGGTATGTGTAAAATTTTCAAGGATACCGGGGACGTGCCCTTCGGCTCGAAAAGCAAGATCAAGAAACGCCGCGAGCACTGAGTGAGTCGCATGAAATAAATCGCGCGCACGTCACGTAAGTCCCGGAAGTCCCGCGTGTAATTAATAACGCCGTCAGTCGGCCTGAATCATCGATCGGCCGTTTCCGAGGGATTTATGGCGAGCCTTCGCCCGGCTGGCCGACGTCTCTCCGAATCCGAAGCCGCGCAGAGAAAAAAACGGAAATGCCACTCGCAACGACTCGAAACAACGCGAAGAACCGCCATTTACCGTCATTTCCGGACGCAACTCATTTAAAAAGGCTGGCAATCGATTTTCCATTTTTCAGCAACACACTCGCCGGACTCTTTGCGCTCCGGCAAATAAATTTCCGTTGCGTGCAGAACCTGGACTCGCGAAGACTGCCCCGAAAGCCACAATAAGCGAGATTAACAAGTTCCCCGGGCGGTGGAGAAAAAGGGCCGCGATCGATGGCGGCACATCGATCGGCTACCCGCTCTGTAGCGTTGTCACTCAACATCCGCTTTCCGGCCATCGCCCGTCTCGAGTCATTTGCAAGCTAACCAATATGCTGATAGCCACGGAGATCTTAATCCGCGCACGAATTTCGTGACGCGCGCCGATCAAAAATAATCACTTTTCTAGCTGCGGCGATTCATTAATGATTCATTCGTGACGGAAAACGAGATTTCCGACTAGGTTGAGTCAATCGGGAATATTGGAACTTTTTTTTGCAATTATTCATCTGTAAGTTGTTACACGGAAAAAAGTCGTCAAGGAAAAAAACTGTGACCCAAAATGACAGCACCGTAACTAACCATGCATTTATTGTATTTATTGCAATAAATGCATTTATTTTATATTTATGTGTGGAATTCACACGGAAAATCGATACTCCTAATCAGTAGATAACTTCAAGTGGCGCGACGGATGAAAATATCAATACTTTTTTTCGAGCACGTTCATGGTTATCATGAACGATGCCGACATTTAGTTTTTCGAAGCAAGGAATTGTCAAATACTGCATACTTTACGGTAATACTATCCACTGTCATGTTCGGTAGAAACTGTTTTCTGTGTAAGAATTGTTGCTGTTTTAAGGAAAAAAGTTTTTATTCATATAAATTTTGTAGAAAGCTGTAGAATAGAAAATATAAGAATAAATTGCATAGAATTAAATTATTAAATCAAAGGTAGTAAATAGTGTGAAATAATCGAAAATTCACTGCTAAAAAAGGAGTTTCATAGGGCATTTTTTACAATGAAACAAAACAAAAATGCAGTAGTTTCATTTTATAATTTTTTTGCACATTTTCGTAACACATTTTTATGTAACATATTATTTCGTAACACGTAACGAACATTTCGCACATTTTTATTTCAAAATCCGAAACCTGGATGGTGCCAGTGGAATAAACGATGCCGTACATTCGGGTTAAACTTAATTGACGTGTAGATTCAGACTCCTGTAAAAGGACATTAAGGGAACACCGCAATGAAAAATGACCAAATTGCATGGAAGTTTGAAAAACCAATTTTATTGCACATTTTCACGCTTTGAACTATCCTTTTTACGGCTTGAATTTTTTTCGATAGCGCCTTTAGAAGTTGTTGAAATTCAACATTACGTTTGGAAATGATGCAGAAATTACATTGTTGGTGTATCCACGGAAAAATATATTTGACAGCCACAGCCATTCGTTTACATAGCAATAGGTATACTGAATGTCTAAAAATCTACAAATAATTGTATATACATGAAGTACACTACAAAAACAAGTGTCTCATTTTGAAACACTTTGATATAGTAGACACAAAAAGCTTCTCAAAAACAATTTTACATTAATAGGTTGAATAAGATTTTTTAAATTATTTAATATATTTTACAATAATTAAACGATAAATTGATTGGTTAATAACAAATGTTTTGGTTGGAAAAAACTTTCGATTTATCTGAATAATTATTTTTCCCTGTTTTCTCAACTCTGATACAGCCCCGGGCTTCGGACCCCTTTCCCAGGCAGAAATCAACGTCGATACGACTGTGAATCACCTACATTCCTCAGAAGACGTCGTAACAACGTTGACTGCCAACATCATATCTACGTCGGAATCCGATTTCAATTATCGACGTTGTTCCGACGTTGTCAAACGACTTTCGTACGACGGTTCTTCTTGAGGAATCAAATGACGTAATTACGACGTTGACAAATGTCGTAGTTCCGACGTAGTCAAACAATGTTGTTACGACGTCGTTAAACGTCGAAAAAAATACGAAAAATCCGCATTTGTTTTAAAAACAAGCGAACGTTGAGGTTAGAATTTTGACGGTTGATGTTTCCTGGTTTTGCCAGCCGACCACGCCCATCATTTATCGGTGTTTCATTTCAATCGAGTCAAGCATGGGCCGATTGTCAAAGCCTGGCAAACATCACGAATTTCTTCCCGGGAATGTTTTCAAATCCCGCAAATGAGGAACTGGGTGCAATAACAGCGTAAGTCGATTTACGCTGTTTTTCGGTAAATTAGTTTATTCGAATATCCGGGTCCTTATTAATATTAACTTAAAATTACATTTCTCCTGTTCGTGTAAATAGTAAACAAATTTAGTTTCAAAGCTTTTATTGAATTTTAAATCTTCGGGTGCATTTTTCTCCATGGCTATTTTTTTACTTACGTTGTTATTGCATCCTGCTCCTCAAATACAAATTACAAATTTGTATATGTACGAGAAGTCAATCAGAGGATAATTGGAAGCACGGAAGTTTAAAAAAATGATCATTTTTTAGACATTATTTATGAATATTAAGTTAACTATTGATTTTAATACATTGTTAGCGCACATCTTTAAGATGGCCATCAAACACTGTCAAATGCAAACAAATTTAAAAGATTCGGTTGAAAATTATCGAAACTAGCATTTTCACTTCGGTTTCCCCTCATCAGTATCAGTAGGAAAAATATTTCTAAGTCAAATTTATATCAGAGTTTCTACTTTCTTTGATAAAAAAAATTAACGATTAAATTTCATAGACTTGATTTCATAGTTTTTCCAACGACAATGTTTGTGTTCTTTTACAAGAGAAAGAACTCTGCACGCCAATTAGATCTGCCCAAATATACGGTATCGCACATTTGATTACAACATTCGTTCGATTGCAACGTTATCCTGCTTTGATGTTTCGAAAAAACCCTATTATCCGTTTACTTGAGATCCCCTTATAATTCAAGTCATTTGTTTACATTTAAAACTCCAAATACACCTCCCATATCGGACTACCTACCCAACCAACATCCCACGTTATCATCGCGATTCCTCAAAACAAAATCAATTTCTTTCAAAAGTTTTCCGCAAGTCGAAGTTTCTTCCATTCCCCATTAGCTTAATTCCTTTCTCCACCAACTTTGGCTCGTTTTTGCCCCGTATCACTCAGAAACGTTTATTTTTCATTCGAAACATCGTAACCCAATAAAGCATTATCTCGGTGCACTAATCCCGCGCGGCGTTCTTCCGATTGATTGAACGGCTCGTTGAACTTTGCATTCTTCGCGGCCAAGCGCGACCTCGGCCTTTTTCTATCTGCCGCTCGATTTCCATACGTTCGAAATTAATTTGACCCATTCATTAAAGGCGCTTTTAACGCCACACCATGAAACTGCGCGTGTCGCTCTACGTGACTCACGAATGTATAATTAAATTCATAAACGTCGCGATCACAAGGACACACTCATATAACGCGACGCTTCACACTTCGGGAACTTTGCACCTCAAGGATTTGGGAATATAATTTACAAACATAATGAGTCCCGGGGATTTCGCGCTAATGGCAATATTCGCGCGCGCGACTCGCATCAACGATTTAAGAAGATTGCCCCGGCGATGAGGGCAATCGACAAACAAACGCGCGCCGTCAATGACCAATTGAGCGGGCTGATTGGCCCCGGTCGAAAATTAAAAATCGTTAGCGTTACGGCCCCTTATGCACCCGCACTAATTCGACTTCATGCCCGCGCGATTATGCAAATGTTGCCGCTAGTCGTAAAGCGATTACGCCGGCACAGTTTTTAATTTGGATTACGACGCTGAGAACGCGTTTGTTTCAGCTTTTCGATGCTTCGCGCTGATAAGTAGGGACTTTAAGGCCAAATGAAACGCGTTTGTTCGTCTTTTAAAGCGATTTACTGTCTAAACTCACGGAGCATTTTTGTTTCAGATTGGCTTTGGCAAGAGGATGCAATCGGGGCATCGATTGCTTTTAATGAGTTACTTTGAGTTGCGGTTCGTTGGATAAGTCGATGACAATAAAAGGGTGGAGGAGGTTGCTTTAGTTGGTCTAATTTCAATTGATCGATTTGATAGGAGTCGCGGAAAAGACTCGCTAATTAAGAGGTTGAGCAACGTATATATAACCGATATTTTATACGAGCGGGCGATCACTTTTTTTCCAGGATTATCAACGACGTCTCGTCAGTCGTTTTTGCGCTATATAAAAAGCGGTAATAAAAATTGCACGCAATTTGCGCGGTCGTTATCATTTGCATTCACATCGCAATTTATGGTCCCCTTAACGCATACAGAAATATCAATCAATATATTCTGAATTAACTCATTAAGTTTATTGTACTTATACTCGCCAATATCCATGCCGTTGAATTAGACTACCTCGTCGCCATTGTCATCAATTACGCTGCATAGAATATTATGGCACACTCCCGAGATTGGACATTTCAAATACAAATCGAATTGTATATGAGATTACACGTGGCATTATCCATCAAAGTTGGAGGAAATTGTCATCGTTCGGATTTCGAAGTGTAACTGCGTTAGAGGGAATAATTTCGCGTAAAATCGAGGACAGTTCCGGCGCCCCAGTTTTTCTCGCCCAATTCCACCAATTGCTCGTCCTTCTTTTTCTCCTATCTACGTGAAACGAAAAATGACTCGAATCTTTCGAAAACGTCGCGTAAATTCTGCCCGAAACGCCCCACATTCCCATTTTCAGCGACACTGCAAGAAACGTCCATAAAACATTCGGCTTGTGCTACTCAACCTCTGAACTAATTTCTGTGACAATTAAAATTTGACAAAAATATCGGCGAAAGGTAGAACCACCTTTTTCGGCGAAAAATGTCTTCCAAATCGCGCGCCATACTGCGAGCGCGTAGCGAACCAAATTAGAGGAGAAAATGGATTTGCGTGGCGCCTGAATTTCAGATAGGATTTCCATATCTTGATATTCTTGGAGTTGGAAACGTCCCCAAAGAACGACTTAAGCACGTACTGTCCATCGAGTCTCTTTCTCTATCGCCCGACCTGCATTCTTCGCTCTGAAATCGTGCCCCCGGGTGTTATTACGTGACCAGGGTGTACCCCTTCAGGTTATTACGTCTAAAGAAGTTACCGAATAAATGCGAGATTGCGGATGTGTCCGCTCCGGCGCTTTAAACGGGAAATGGAGTCGTTATGTGCCTGCCAGCCGAGTTATAAAACGAAATAATGATATTGAAATAACGCATAGCGATAACAAAGAGTTTACGTGCAAGCTTCGATGGACTAATTAAAATTTCGCGCCGTCTTTGGTCGCCTTCGGCCTCTATGGATTCCCTCGGAGCTTCGACTGCAATTTTTTCGGCCAGTCTCTGATCGCCGGAACGGCTTCTTGTAATGCTCTTCTACACTGAGAAAAATGTGGGTGACTTTGAGTAATTCCAACTCCTGTTTGAGTTGAAAAGCGCACAACTCGAAACAGGAGTCAAAACAACTCAAGAAAGTAGTAGAACCAACTTGGAAATGGAGTAAACGATGCATAGGTTATGTTGTCAAAAGTCATTTCAACTCTAAATTAGAGTTATTCTGACTCTAAATTGGAGTTGCTCCAACTCGAAATCGAGTCGTGCGCTTTTTAACTCTGGATGTAGTAGAATCTACTCGTTTTGAGTTTTTACTCAAATCTAGTCAAAACAACTTTTATCGAGTTGTTCCAACTTGAACGATTTCTCTCAGAGTACTAACTTCCACGTTGTGAATGTCTTATCACGGAAAGCGATTGGTAATAGTTTTCTCGGGAAATTCTGGTTTTCTTTATTGAAATATTAATAAAATTCGTTAGCGAAGTTGGCGAAACTTCAATGTTCATAATCCGGATCATAAGAAGGACAATTTATTTGTTGATTGCACGCAGGAAATTATCCGAGTTAAATCAAATGAATACATTTGTTCAAATCTATTTAGTTGTTTTTTTCGAAATCATTTTGATGATTCTAAATACCGCGCATGTGAACTGTCAGACGTGATACGCCGAAGAACTGCAATACCTACAATAATTTTATACAGCTGATCTGCAAAAAGTTGTCATGTTGCCTAGAGTGGATACTTACTTAAATATTGCTTTGTTTACACGACGCATAATAGCATTTAATCAAAGCTTTGTACCACTCGGATCAACGTCAAAGTCAGAACAACCTATGGCTGTAATTTGGCACGAAGATTTTACAAGCTGAAAAAAAAGATGCCGGTAATTCCTTCGCGAAAAAAAAAACGATATAATAGAATAAAACGTCCTTTTGATGCCCCGATGCCAACGCTAATTAGACAGTATACTCTTTAAACCTAGCGTATTCAAATTCACAAAAATTAGAGCCACACGGAAAAAAATATTTGAACAAGTAAACGTCAGATTGCTGAAACAAATGAACGTTTACTTCAGTCAGGTAAAAATT
>JABFPB010008301.1:0-10263 GCA_022817645.1 Ceratoteleas bidentatus | reverse complement strand
TATTGAAATAAATTTCTTATAAACGATTAGATCCAGATAACAAATAGATACAATGCACATGAAAATCGATAGGTAGTATTTCAATAAATGTACACACCAAACAATTTAATATATATTATCATGTTGCTCGTAATATTTTCTATTACAACGTACGTATAGTAATTTTAACCGATTTCGGACAAAAATTTCATAGGTCCAAATAGTTTATTCCTATTGGTTTTTAATAGTTTTTTCTTCAGTGTGACAAGAGTGAAAACCAAAACAGGATTGGTACCAATTCCATATTCGTCAATACGAGATTGGTCCAATTCCGTACTTGTTAATATGATTTAATCTGTTCTCAATTACTGGGAAAGGTTTTGTATATATTTACTACAATTGTGTTAACATTTCCTGTGTTAACATTTAGCTGTCCACATACTTACCATTAATTATGGTAATGGTTACTATAATGGTTACTGTAATTGCTGTTGTCTTATTTTGCGTTGTAATAAAATAATACAATCCGCATGAATGAATACGGTGTGATGATAAAAATCAAGATGATTGCATGCGATTGGCAGTTTAAAACGAAAACAGAAAATCTTTCTCCCACAAGTTCCATACTTTTAAGACTGATGCTTCTTAAAAGGAATCCATTTTTTCCCACGATCCAAAGTCACCGTCCCGATCAACTCCCGTACGTGTAGCCTGCTCCTTTTTTTTCATACTCCCTGTCATACATTAGCATATTTTTTCCACATCAGTCGTAAAATTTCACTTGAGAAAAACACGAACGTCGTCCAAACAAACGGGTTTAATCGTCTGACGTCTTCGGACGCGACCGTCGCGCTCGTGCGTCATTCCGTCGTCGACTCATTTTCGGACCGGCAAGAACAATCCGATCTCTTGCGATCGGGCGATCTCTGCCACGCGAGTCGCGTGTCGCGACTTGGCGGGTCAACGGCAATAGCGAGTTAGCGAAAAAACGCCGAACGCTTCGCCACGAGACGTTTTTTCAGCAGCGCAAAAAACGTGTCGTCGTCGGTCGAGTTATAAATGAGTCGTTCATGAAATTCAATGTCGCGCGCCTTGCAGAGGTGCGCGACGGAAAATGCTATCCTGTTTCTGTGGCCTGACCTGTTATTAGAAGTAAGGCAACGTGTCCTTCGGATAACTTCCCTGCGCGCGGCTATATTGACTGCGCGACCGTTTTTGGGTCACTAACGGCGAACGAGTGGATCGCCGCCGGTGAATCGGGGATAATTATTATAAAAGATGAAAGGATATTATAGCCCGCGCAATCAAAAAGAAATTCAATCGGCGGGTGGTCGATTAAAACGTTGTTACGTTTTGCGTTAAAATTAATCTCGTGCGCGCGCATATCGAATTACGCCGGCGGATTCGTTTCAAACGTGAAGCCCGATTTTGTTATCACGTTTTCTAAACATTTCGGTTCTCGCTCTTGCGCGAGCGTTTTTTCGCTAGGCCGAAAAAATCCATCAGTCGATGCAACCGTATAGGATAAATCCCGTATATTGGATAAATCCCGGCGGGAGAGTTGAAAACATATCCGAAAAGTTGTTTTGCGATGGGCCAATTTGGATTCTGGAAAGAGTAGGGTTGATGGGGATAAGTTGAGAGCGTCGCCGGGAAGCGAAGCTATTTCAGGTTATTTTTAAGATTGTCGTTTTTACTGTGGAGAAAATTAATATTTCATTTCTTTATGAAAGAAAATAAAAGACTTGTTGAGATAGGAATTGAGTTCACATTTTTTACAGAAACATTAACTTCCTCGTAGCATAATATTCTGCAATTAGCGTGATGAATGAATTCGTTGTAGTTGAATTATAATAATTGAAAGCAAGTGAGTAACATGACAGCAGATCCTTTACTGTAGTAGACAAAGAAGTCGAAATGACGTTTTACATTTTCAGTGTTTTGTAAAATTATTAATAGATTCAGTGAGGAGAGATCGATTCTTGTTTTTGGGACAGTGTTGTGGGAAATGTTATAATACAATACAATTCAATTGTAATCTTTATTCAGATATATTGGTTGATTTTACAAAGCTTTTTCCACCTCGAAAGCGACGGAAAAATGGTTTTGACCCCAATTACATTTCTACTTGTTACATTCGAATAAAAAGAGAGAACATCGGGTATTTCGTCTCAGTATCCTCAATACTGTATCATTATTTATTAATTCGAATTATCGTAACGTCGGTATCTATAAGTTGGACTGTGTCTTAACAATAGAACGCCGGAGCAAAAAATCATGCAGTTCAATTTTGTATTTTAATTCACAGGAAATTAAATGAATTGTTAAATGTCAAGTCGGTGTGTTAAATTTTGAACGTTTAATTTAATAATGTGTTATTAAAACAATGACGTTGTGATATTTTCTTTGATAAAAAACTAATTTAATGAAATGCTACTGGCAGAAAAATGTGCAATTGGGCGTTCTAGTTTTAATACACCATTCCCGAATCTTTGAAAGTCACCATCCTGCCCTCTGCTGTTGGAATCTAAAGACAAACAACTGCTTACGACAATTTTAATTAGCATTTATTTAATTAAAATTAATTCTTTGTTGGCCACAATTCAGCTTATAATGGCATGTAAGCATGTGTTTTACATTGTTTATAACTGCAGGTAGCAGGTTTAATTTTTTCTTTAGATTTTTATAAGGAAATTATTGCGAATTTTCTCCACGGCGAGTGTTTTTCGCGACGCTGTAGACGCTGCAGTGATGGCGTATAGCCGGAAGCTGATATGCGCCACTTTCGGCGATCTTGCCAACTTTTCAATTATAACGACGCGGCTTGTATTTTGATATGTCGCAAAGCACGCCGTGTATGTCAACATTTCATCAAATCTTGATTTCATAAATAAACTACTTCAATAGTTGATCATTCCTGTTTTCGATCAATTTTTATCGTGATCGATCTAATGTAAATTTAATTTTATCGCCATTTGATGTAATCACGATCAGTTTACATCCAAAAATTAGTAAAGATTTATTCAAAACCGTCTCTTTTACACTGAGAAAAATATTCTGTGAAAAATTACTATATTTCCAGTAAATTTTATCATATCATACAGTACTCGCGACATATCGTATTCCATTTGGACAAAATTACTATACCTTTAAAGAAGATATTACTGCATGGTTCAGGAAATTTTATTACAATATCTAGTAAAATTTACTATTTCATCTGGGATAAATTTTTTGAAGTTATACTAGTTTCATTCAGATAGGAAATATACATCGTGATTCCTAAATGATTCCTAAATTTACTCAAACTTTTTTTTCATTGTAAAATACTAACTATTCATCAAGATTTGAAAATTTTTTTTTACTCGGGAAAAAATGTGTCGTCAATAAACGTCGGATATGTGTTTATTGCAAACGGGATGTATGAGAAATAAATAAGTGTCTGTTTTCGCTTCGAAGAGGCGTGCTTGGGGGATATGAAATATATAAATGTCGATCAATCGCGGACCAAAAAACGCAATTACACAGAAGAATAGATTTCGCAAAATAGAAAATGAAAAATAAATCTAAAATGGCGTATTAGAATATAGATTAAACGTTCGCTCGAAAAGCTTGGCATTTCGAATGCATTACTCTGCGATTTTTTATACATTTATTATTTCGGCGGATAAATAGCTGGCATGGCATATCAAAATAAATATTATTTCATTAACAATTGATAAATCGCTGCAATGAAGGTAAATATGTTTACCGACTGTCAGGAGCGTTTTAATTGTAGATCGTAGGACAATGAAATGGTGTAAAAATAAATGTTCCCACAATGTTTTATTTGTGCAATTTATTCAACAATTATATCAACTTATGCTCATAATGCAACGTAAATCGAAGTGTAGTAATCAATTGTTAATCAATGGAAATTATTTAATTGACAAATAAATAGAATGTATGTTTACAAATATAACCGATTTGATTTATAATATACATATATGTTATGCACGTATATATTGACGATATATACGTATATCATGTCAAAACATACCTAAGGTACAACTATCACATCCCTTTCATTCACGCAAGTTAGCAGGAATGCAATAATCGTTACAGTTCTGTCGTAGTATGCAATATTGATATAATTAGTATCGATTGAAATATATTCCAACAATATTTAGTCGGAATAGAATACTTGCATTTTAAGCTATTAAAATAAATATTATTTCTAGATCTACATTACAAACTATCGTACATTAAAATAGAATTTATCGCCAAAGTTTATTTCACTCAAACAATGCAGTTTACTTCAGAAATGTTAAGGCAGGTAATTGATTCGGCTTTAATATGATTTATTTGACTACGGTAAATAGTAAACAATAATGATTTTATAAATACACATTATACTTGCTTTCAATAACTTGCATACGATTTATACGGAATTTAACAATAAATCGATCAAATTAACTTGTTAATTCGACGTATGACAGTCAGCGGATAATGACAGATGTAAATATAGACTGGACGAATAATTTTATGCACTGAACAATTTTGAAGCAAAAATAAAATATCACAGCCCCAATAAAGCATAACGTTTTAAAAACGTATTCAGGCTTTGGAAACGTTTTAGAAACGTTTTTAGGCTGTACAAACGTTTTTAAAACGTTATGTTCTATTGGGGAGGGTTTCACTATAAAACTTGTTTTTCTTACATTTTTGTATAAACATAGAAAGCGTACATATTTCGAATGTATTTGTCTCTAAGTTTTAAAATAATATGAATTAGGATACTGCTATTATTGAAAATGTACAATTATTTTCATTTTTTCAACAATGACAAATATATATGATAATAGCAAAAATGAGCTATTTTAAATAGAAAATGTATTCAAAACAGAACGCGTTTCAGATATTTCCGTTCAATTAAATGTGTTGCAAAATAATTGACTGCATTTAATTGTAGTAAGTCACTGTATATCTTGACTTCTTTTATTTTTTATATCTTGACAGTGCATTTTCTTAACTTTGTCTCAACCGACTAAAGCAAAAACTGAGCAAAAAAGTTCCGCAAAAAACCGCCTTTAATAAGCACTTGTTATTACAGCAATAATGATGCATTTTTTTCGCCGCCGTCTCTTTGACTCTGCCTAGCTCACTACATAATATCGCATTCTAATTAACTATTTAAAGATATCATTTCTTTTTAATTTACATCTTTCATAATCAATCATTTCTGTTTATGAAAATGTGAGTAATGAATAATGACATATTTTCATTTCGCGAAGCTTTTACTGTATTTTATTCTTTCCACGTTAATTAATGGAGTTTTCATTTTTTTCACTCGAAAATTGTGTAATTCAGTTTCTTTTAAAATTCTATTTATTTAAAAAGTTGACTGATAATAAGGTGTTTCAAGAGTACATTTGAAAGATGATGTCACATTTTATGAGCTCAGTTTTTCGTGGAGGTCTATCTTGACGTAGAGTTACAGTTACTACATCTCGCAAATAATGTAGTGAAACATGCACAATTTTCCGTACAAATGTAACGTAAACATGTGCTCAATGAAAAGTTTTTTGCGAAAGTCAGCATTCTTGCACTGGAATGCGTTTATTTATGAGCTAACGTAGAAACGTTCATATTCCTGAGACTAGTTCATTATTCTTTTGCATGTGTTAGTTCTCTAATATGCTCTACTTACAATCGATGTATACTTTAGAATGTATTTACGCGGAATATCATTCAATAGAAAGAGCTGTTTTTGTTGCACTGCAATAAATGAAAACTTTTTAATGTGATGATCAATAATAATAATTGATTATAATTATAGTTATCAGTACAGTAACTGTGAATTAATTATTTTATTACGTATATTAATTAAATTAATGTACGTAATCGTATATTAATTTATTTATATACTATAAATATTAATTGCTAGTTTATATCTGGATAGAGAACATGAAAAAAACAAAATTTAAAAATTGACTTGTGTGAATATTAATATATATTCATTAATGGAACTAAATGTCTCGTTAATCTTTGCAGACTAGATCTCGAAGAATATGGACTTCATTTTTCCTGACGTCAAAAATTACTCGACTAATATATTTGGAATGCTGGAATAATAATTATAACAAATACAGGTTATACACGATTGAATACTTACTGTACTTGTTGAAAAAAATAAATATATATATGCTATAATGGAATTATGTTTAATCGACAAAATATTATGAGATAATTTACTAGAAAACATAATGTAAGATCTAATAATAATTTATTATTATCAGATCTTCAAATAACATTCCAGAGTTTGATGTCAACAATCTGTTGAGAACTACGTGGATTGTTTAAAACAATTCTTAAAATTATATATATTAAAAATGCACATTCTAAACTGACTGGGATTAAATAAACCCGGTTAAAATGACGTATTAAAACATGTTGAAATGTACTGAAATTTTGGGAAACCTTACATATAAAGACATATAAACACGCTGTAAAAATCACATTTTTATCCGTAGCTAGTCATTTCAACGCCTTTATTGACTACGTTTTCACGTATAAATTACGAAGATACAAAATAGACGTTAAATTTTCGTTGAAAAAATGTTCTCAAGCAGAACTTCGGACTCGAAGTTATAAGTCGAGTATCTTAACCTCTCGACCACGAGGACGTCTGACTGTAACTGTCGTATAAAGAATATTGCTCATTATGAATCTGACATGTTGTAAGTAATATTGTAAATACGACAGCTGAAGTCAGAAGTCTTCTTGGTCGAGTGGTTAAGATACTCGACTTAGAACTTCGAGGATTCGAGATCGAGTCCTGCTTGAGAATTTTTTTCAACGAAAATTTAACGAAAATTTTCAACGTTTTCACGTATATATTAGAATAAAATACGTATCTTCGTATTTTATACGTGAAAACGGAGACAATAAAGGCATTGAAACTACCAGCGGTGGATAAAAATGGGTGATCTTGAGAGCAACATGTTTCAAAATGTTTTAATACATTTTTAACAGGGAAGTTGTGAGTTTTAGCCTATTGGGTTTGACAGCTTATATTAAAATGTATATAACAAAATACTTTCGTATAAATACAAACTGCAGAAACAAACTTAATAATTACGTAAATCGTACGAAATTAAACTATTATACGGAGTTACTTCTAGTGAATAATTAATGAATAATTATGTAACATGTCCGCGGAAAGTAACCTATTATAAGTTTGATTTTGAGGCAGGATTGGTCCTATTATCGACCAGATCAATTTTTGTAGTCCCAGCTAGATAATAACGGCATCATTATTGACCTCTGATCAATAATAGCGTCATTATTACTCACTGGACATTTTTCCAAAATGTGTCCAAAATGTCCAAATATGTTTAAAATATAAACAATTTATTTTGTTAAATTTAATTTAAACCTTGCAGCATAATGTAATTATTATACAATTTATCAACTATTCATTTTTTATTGCTATAAATTATTCTATATTAGTAATCAGATCTTTTTCGTCCTTCTGAAAGAATTTCAAACGTTTAATATTCTAATTACGTTTTTGTATTTTTGAATTAGCACACTTAATATGCTTTAAGTCCACAAATGCTGAAACTCTTGCAGACTTTCTCACATAGACAATTCTTCAATAGGAACATAATCGAGGAACTACATTGAGTAAAAGTCTGATCACAAAATCATCCGAAATGTAAATACACTCTTGGTACTACCTGTCGTCAAATGTGTCACGAATTAAAATATAATACATATTTACACATTAATATCAATATATAATTGATAATACATTTAATTAAAAACTTACTCGTACGTTTGTTTAATTCACTGATTAGTAGACGTTATAATTATTTGTAAGCTTTTCCGATTGGAATCGTCTGTTTTTTGTCATAATCAAATGTTACTAATTGCTGACATTGCCTTTCCAGATGAAAAAATTAATTCGGATAGGTTTTCAAACAAAATACGAAAGTACGAACCAGCTCAGTTCGAAACGTACCAACTCATTCCATCAAACGCACTAACACTGAGAAAACGAGATAGCTATGGTAGATATCATGATACAGTGAGAAAACTAAATGGCGATTTTCGCCATTTTCGCAATTTAAATGGCGCTGGTCGCCATCTAGATAGCGATTTTCGCAATCTAAATGGCGGAAATCACCATCTAGATAGCGATTTTCGCAGTCTAAATGGCGGAAATCACCATCTAGTTTTCTCAGTGTAGCAATCGTAACCATTATGATAGCTACCGTAGCCATCTCGTTTTCTCAGCGCATCTAGTAATTAAAACAACAACCATACACCAGCTTTTTCTCTTCCCAAATGTCCTTCCCACCCAGACGTCGATTCTCATCACTCAATCCCAATAATTCATTGATTTTCACCATCCACGTTCTCGCTGAACTATCCAGTCCACCTAATCCTCATTTTCCACACCAAAAATCTATCTTATCTACTCAAGCTAAAAATCAAGTGAACATCCAGTCAGCTGCACCCTCGTCGTCAGGTCTCGAAAGTCGCCAGCGACTTCTCGAAGGTATCACAAGTAAACCGTGAAACTCAGAGTTGCGACGATTTACGTTTGGCTGACCTTCCTCTTCAGTGTGATGTAGGCGATAAGCCTTAACAAGAGAAAGTTGATCATCAGCACCGAAAAGTCGATCCAGTAGTTGCTCTTGTTCATCGCCAGCTCGGATAGCACCGTGTCCGGGTGGCGGTAGTGGCAGTACATTTTGCTCTCCGGGCAGGAGAGCTTCTCCCGGTTGAAGCCGTAAATGGTGAGGGTCATGCCTTCCAACGCGTACCGGAAGTAGCTTAAGTAGCTGACGTAGTACATAAAGACCGGCATGTGGTTGAACAGCACCAGGAAACCTGCGAAGATGAGCATCGCGGCGGTCGAGATGGCGCCCAGGAATGTGCCATTCACCGGGTTCATAGTGGTTCCAAGAACCAGGCCTATTCCTTCGGCGATGAACGTCGTCAGGATCGCAATCGACACATACATCAGGAAACGGTCCCAGTCCAGCGGCTGGTTGCTCAGGACGTACGAAACTGAGGAATACACCGTTGCGAACAACATCTGCACCGGCAGATTGGTCAGGATGTACGCCATGTAGTATGTCCTCAGTTTGTACCAGTTGTTGAACTGTTCCTTGCGCAGAACTGGAAGTTCCAACGGGAATCTCAGTACTGCGGGCATCATACTGGTGTAGCTCAGGTAGACCATCGACACGAGAAAGAAACCAATGTTGTTGACGGACTTGGAGCCATCGCAGCCGGCGTTCTCGTAGAGCAGTCCCAGCAGGATGCCGACGAGGAAATGCAAAAGCAGCTTCAGGTGGGTCACCGTCCAGTCCCTGAAACCAAGTTTTTTCAAGTCTGATGAATGGAGCCGACTGATGTCGAAAGATAGGGCGCCGACAAAAAGTGGCGGTGTAATGGCCGATTCCGCGTACAGACGAGCGCGCAAGATTAATATTCGGCGTAATCATCATGGGCGACGGCGATTTTTGCGGACAGGGCGCCGTCGCTGGGTCGTTAAGTTTTACGGCCGCAGGAAGTGTTTTGGAATTTTTCGCGCGCGAGATTGGCGCAAATGCGGGGTCCATTACGGAGGAATTCGCAGATAGGGGCGGCCGCAACGTTTTTCAGCGCTTTGTGCGTCGCGCGAATATTTTAAGATAAATGTTGGCCGGGAATGTTGCAGCATTAAGGAGGACCGCTATTGGAAATTTGTTTTTTATCGTTTGACGCGACGAGCGCGATAATGGTAATGTCCATTCGAAACGCATTTGTGATTTGAAAACGCGACCGATCCGCGACGCTAATGCTTTATGTAATAGTGTGATGTATAACATTTTAATGACGCGCGTCTTGGGAAAATGAATGGCCGCGGGTCGATTGCATTTTATTGCGGGCTTTGATTGATTATTATAAACTGGTCACGCAACGCAAGTCTGGAGGAGTTTTTCACGGTAATGCGGTGATTTTTGTAAGTCGGGATACTGAGGAAACTATGCTGTCAGCGCGTCATAGTACAATACAGATTGTGCATTTTTGACAACAGTAATCTACTTATACGTAATGGATACAATTTTATTCTGAAGTACTGGCACGTGCGGTCAAATGGAGATAAGTTTCAAATGGCTGGAGGAACAACTGAAATCAATGTACTGAAAGTTCAGTAACATTTAGTCAAATTCTACACACTAAAAAAAGGAACCTTGATTCAAGTATATTTCACTTGAATCAAGTATATAATATTCTCAAAAATATTGA
>JABFPB010008300.1:0-10262 GCA_022817645.1 Ceratoteleas bidentatus | reverse complement strand
CTCCTATCAGAACCCTTCGACTTAAGCCCCCGAACCAAACCCTAAGGTTATCGACAAGGTCCTGCAGCTCCTATCGGTGGTATACTGAAGATAATTTATTCTTACATTTAAATTATAAAAATTTACAAGATTTAAAACATTTTGGAGATTTAAAAAATTAATAAAGTATCTGGATGTTTTTAATAATTAAAATATTTGATAAACTAAGGGATTTAAAATATTTTCGACAAGTAACACAAATTTTAAGTATATTATAAAATTTGAAAAATGTATCAAGTTGAAATTTTTTCGCTATTTTGATTTTAGTCTAGTTTCTAGACTGTATTTCGGTCAGAAATCCTACCTGGGTTTTGTTCTAAATTCCGGTACCAATTTTCAGTCTGGATTTTGGTCTGGACTGCAGTGCTAATTTCCAGTCAGGATCCAGTCTGGATTTTTGTCTGAATTCCATTACCAATTCCAGTTGGGATACTTTAATGTTAAACTTTTGAATTTTATAATTAAACATTTTAAAACAAAATTTAACATTAATTTAATAACAATTAAAAATTGTTATTGTTGAGGAAATTTGATAGATAAAAGGGAGTTAATGTCTGCTTTATACACATTTTATCATTCACTAACAAATAGAAAATATATGCAATTATCGCACCAAATACAACAATTTAGCCGGATAAAAGATTATTTCAATGATACCATTTCATGTTTATACTTGTATTTTCACAAAAATGTGTTTTATAATTGCGTATAGCTAATTATATTTTGGTAGGTGTAAATTTTAGAAAAATTCAAAGTAATGTATTTTTTGCAGTAAATTGATGGTACACAACTCCAACTACAGAAACACAGTCATTTTAAACGTATTGTGCAATATCAATATACAATACATAATAGAAAGATGGCTAAAAGAAAGTTAATTGACTTAAGCACAATGCAGCGACAGAGAATTATTGCCAAAGAACGTAAAATGTTTTTAAAAACCTGCTATGGATCTATTGTGAACGAACCCCAAAATGTGGTGTCTCCGGAATCTCAAAATAATTCTGAAATCGTACAAATATTTATAGATAATGAAAAAAGCAGCCAAAATAATCATAAACGATCAAATATAAATTCTCATATCATTCCCGAAAAAAAATGTTCAAAAAATATTAAGTCTTACAATTTTAACTCGGTTGTTGAAAATGGGCAGTATCTTGCAGATGGGGACGATGACAACAATGATGTAGTTATTGGAAATAATAATTTAAGACGCGATTTAGCAAAATGGTCAGCGGATTATCAAATACAATTAAATGCTTCAACAGCATTATTAGAAGTTCTTAACAAGTATCTTTCTGAATACAAGTTGCCCAATGACGGAAGAACATTAATGCATACACCGAGAGTAACAGAAGTAATTCCAATGAATAGTGGGGAATATTGTCATTTCTCTTTGAGGGCAGGGATCATCAAGTACCTAAATGAAATAAATGATTATGGTGTCAAGGAAATACAAGTGCAAATCGGTATCGACGGATTCCCCATAACCGAAGAAAAAGAAATGTGGCCAATTATGGGTCGAATAGTTCAAACATCAAATGTTTTCTTGATTGGAGCTTTTTATGGGAAGTCAAAATCCGATTCTGCAAATGAATTTTTGAGACAATTCGTTGACGAGGCGGTTGCATTAGAACAAGATGGTATTGAACATAATCGAAAAGGTTACATGGTGAGAATTCACTCTCTCATCTGTGATGCTCCTGCAAAGTCTTATGTTTTAAATACGAAGGGTCATACGGGATATTGGAGTTGTTCGAAATGCGAAGTACAAGGCGAATATATCAACAGACGAGTGTGTTTCGAAGAAACTGATAGTGTCCGTCGCACGGATGAGAATATGCGAAACCAAATGTATGACGATTATCAACAGGGTGAATGTATTTTGAATGAGATACCACATTTTGGTCTCGTGTCAAAGGTTCCCTTAGATTATATGCATCTTATATGCGAGGGTGTGATGAAAAAATTGATAGCTTTATGGTTTAACGGTTCTAAAGAAGTTCGTATACTGAGTGGCAGTAACCGCAATATAGTTTCTCAATATTTGATCGACATCCAAGAATTTATACCTATGGAATTTTGTCGACGTCCGACCGAAATTGAACAATATAAAAAATGGAAAGCAACAGTGTTTCGACTTTTCACTTTGTACATCGGACCCGTCACCATGAGTCAGATCAAGGATTGGGAAGACGACATTATGCAAAATTTGTTGTCCCTTCACCTTGCCATTCGTCTATTCCTTACTCCTACAAACGTACAGATAATTGACTATGCAAACAGATTAGTAGAGCATTTTGTTTCAACGTTTAAATAGTATTACGGTGTTGAATTCATTTCGCACAATATTCATGGTCTAATTCACTTAAGTGACGATGTAAAACAATTTGGATCGCCCGAATGCTTCAGCGCTTCTCCTTTCGAAAATTGTATACGTCACATCAAATCTGTAATGAGGAAGCCTGAAAAACCGTTGCAGCAAATATCCAAAAGATACAAAGAAATGACTAATGTGTCATCTCAATCTAAATCTGATCAGGAAAAGATCTACGGCGGACAAAAACCCCACACGAACGGTCCTCTGATCGACAATTGCAGAAATCCTCAATATTTGCAGTACCGTTTTCACGATTATACCTTAACTACAAGTTTACCCGATAACTGCTGTCAAATTGAAAATGATATCGTGGAAATTCACAACTTTGCAACAGTTAAAGATGTAGGAATTGTAATTACTGACAAAAAGTACTTAAATGTTCAGGATTTATTTGCAACGCCTTGTGCTTCATCCGGTTTAGATATTTATTCTGTTAATTCATTATCTGGACTTCTTTCGTACCCTATCAAAAATGTCAAATTTAAATACATGAAACTTCCATTGAAAAGTAATTCAAACAAATTTGCTGTCATTCCGCTATTACACGTAAAGTCAATATAAATTAATATTGTACAATACTAAATCAGTGGAGAACTAGAAGGTCGAAACAAGTCCTGCCCAAGGTGAGACAAAATGCAAAAAAGTAATTGATAACTGTGAACTGAAACCAAATAACATTATCGCAAACTTTTACAATTGAAGTATTTGTGGTCGTCGTGCGATTGTTGATGCGTTTTTCTGGTTTGCTGTGACACCTTAAATACAAACGCTGGAAAAGGAAAAAACGCTGTCTTGAAAATGTAATATCTAAAATAGTCGAGAATTAGTTTAAAACACGTGGATTTTTACACAAAATGTTAGAATAGTCAGAAAAACAACGTTGGATTATGTTGTTTTTTGCAATTTCTCTGTAATAGATTATATAATTTTATTGTAAATTAACGACGCATCACTTTTCCCGCCAAACCACCAAGTCAGTCGTGACCCGTGGCTTATACATCGCCTTAATGCTCTCAGTTTTGTCGTTCAAACTGGATCAAAAATATATTATTGTTTACTAATTTAAATACTTTTTTACATTTGTGCAAATGCATTTTTTGCAAAGAATCACATAAATTCAGAATTTTATTATCCTATTTATTATGTAAACTTAATACCTATCGAATATGTAAATTTAAACAATGTAAACCTATATTTTCTCGTATCTGTTTGCGGGATGTTGAACTGCGGGTACTTGCGAAATTCTAAAATCTTGTATTTTTTTAGGAAAATGGACAAATTTGCAGTAGTGAAGACCGAGAACGCTACAATCCTACCAATTCCCAAAGACTGGTTTATCGAAGACAAGGGCTTTTGTTTACTACCGGCATGGGAGACGCAAAAGGAAGTGATGAATCAAATCTTAAGTTGTGCTAAACCACAGACTATGTGGACCAAACAAAAAATCACAGTTATTTACGGTTATTTTGGTGAGATATTACACTAGTATTAGATCTATTATTTATAGGTCAAGATATATGTTCATTGCAATAATAATAAAACAATCAAAAACTAAACACACAATTTCATAAATTAAATATTAGTCTTTTCATTATTATATACATCGGCATTTTTATTTAAATTTAACTATTACTTATTTATGACATCAGTAATAATCTTAATAAACCTGCAGTTTGAAGTAAAAAAAGTAAACTGATTTTTTACAGTAAAGATCGATACATTTAGTTGATCGAAAAGTTTGAACTTTCTGAAAATGCATTTGTTCAGTAAAATATTCATAATAAACTCAATAATAATACACTTAACAATGAAATTAATGTGCAATAACAAAAACCCAACTCAACACTCATATCATCGTAATAATGGAGTTTTCTATATTCAGAAACATTCGGAGATGCGAAAACGACTGCTACCATCATTTCGAATCTTGATACCAGTGATGACGAAACTCAAAATAAAAAACATCTGCAAGAAGGACCGAAGTCAATGGACGATGGTAAAAATTTAAGTTAAACTTTTAGTTTTTGCAGAAATGAATCGCTGTACATGATGTAATTTCATTTACGACAATTAGTCACACAATTGTATAACATTCATATTTTAGGTATGATATCTCGTTTGGAAAATGAGATGGGGTTTATGTCCATAAGTATGAATAGTGTGATCTACAAACTTCAACAATATTTAGCTCAAAAAGAGAATGCTATAGCTGTTGAAGATGATTACGATGCGACAAAGGTGAAAGGATTGTTCCCTGTTAAAGATGAAATACATTTAAAAACTACCGAAAATGCTTTAGAGCATGACCCCGATATATTCAGAGAAAGTGTAAGTAGAATAATTAATAGTATCTAAAAAATGTATTTCTAGCAATAAAAACAAGAAAGAGTTTATATGTTTTTAAACATATAAACTTTTATAAAAACATTTATATGTTTTTAAAATTTGGCAGTCAAATATTGTTTAAATTTTCGAAAAAATAAATTTTGATTAATCGAAAAACTTGATTAATCGATATTCATCGATACCAAATTATAAATAATTCGTAAATGTTTGACTTAGAAGTATTTTACCTTGCAATCGATGTTATTAATTTTCCCGTTTAAATTAACCCTCCCTTCATATTAATTTGGTGAACCTTGATAATTTTTTAATTACTTTTTTAGATGAAAAACATAAACAGCGTCTGCAAAATTAAAAAGGACTTGTCGAAATTTATAACCTGTGCTTTACAATCTGCGATATCAAATGAACTGGCTACGAAGTACAGTTGGCAAGGAAGAAAAAAAGATGCGGCTAAGGAATTACAAATTTCAAAACTAATTTTCAGTAAGTTAACAATAATTTTGTGTATAAAATATGTTAATTATACTTAACCGTATTTAATAGTTATTAAATATATACTTATACTTAACTATAGTTAAAAAAAATGCAAATTCACAGCGAAAAATAAAATTTTGCATACATAAATATTTTGCTGGCAAGATCTTTATTTTAACAGAGTACTGAATTATTAATTAAAAACATACCTCAAATGATTTCACACTATTTCATCATGTCTTATTTGATCATTTTACATAATAAATTCCATATTGAGAAAACACATCTATTATGATTTCTGCTTAGCATAGTAATATTGCTTTCTTTTATTTCTTATTTTTACAGAATGCACAATGCATAAATTTCCGTCGGCAACAGAAACGGATATCGAGGCGAAAATGTCACAGTGGTTCCGCGGGGCACGCGAAAGAAGCGAAGAGCAATCAAAGAAACGAAATCCCAAATAAGCGAGTCATATTTATAATATCTAGATGTAATAAAGCATGGACATGCATTCAATATGTTTCGTACAGGTATACTTTTCCAAAATGAAACTGGTCACCGAGAACGGCCAATCAGATCGGCAAAATGCTGGGTGTCCAGAAGTTCGTTAAGTCCCTAAGTGGCGCCAACTACTGCACAGTGGAGAATCCGCTCAACTTCGTGGAGAAGGGCAACTTTCTGCTGCAATTCGCACTGCACTCCAAGATGCTCGCCAAAAACCAGAAGTCCCACACGTTGTGCAAGGTCACGATGATCTCAGACATCAACCCGACTTGAGAGCGGCTGGAGAAGGCGGAGTACGAGTGCGAGCTGGTGCTGAGTGAGAATCTTATCCGACAGGAGAGCGGGTGCAGCTGCCGGCGCGCTCCACAGCAAAGCCAGCATGCGCGAAGCCTAGCTATCAGAGAACGAGCGGCTGGTCACCCTGGATCAGAAGCGCGTGCAGGCCGTGATGACCGTGAAGTTGGAGACCGAGAACTACTACGACATCGAGTGTATCAGCGAGTGTCAGTGGATATGTCAGAATGGTTTCGCGGGGAAGTGACAGAAAAATAGGGGTTTCGAGGAAAGGAAATCGGAAATAAGTTTATTTATAATATTCGTATGTGGTTATGCATACCCATTCATTGAGTATGTTATATAGCGTATAGCAGATGAGGATTCAGGATACCCTAGATTTGAAGTTAAAGTGTTAAAGTTGACATTGTAATGTTAAATGTCATGATAAATCGGCTCTTGTCAACTTGTTATATGTTTGTTTGTATTCAAATGGAGATTTTATTCGTCGTTCTATTTAATTTTAAATTAATAAGATTGTATAACTAAGCTTATTTAAAGAAAAATGCGTTTTATCTATGTACCAAACTGATGTCAGATCCAAGACAAAAAATATGATCTTAACTATGAAATCGAAGTGATATCTCGAAGAAGTGATTGTTACTCGAATGATTCAATAAAAATATGTTCAATTTAAAGGGCATTCATTTTCTTACTATTTACCGACATTTTCATTTTAGAATTTCTGTAGGTAATATGATTGAGTACAATTTCGCCTTGTTTACTAATAACTGTACGATTTTACGTCTATTAGACGGTCTCCGCTGGGCTTAGTACACATTCGCCTTGTTATCTAATAAGTGTACGATTTAACGTCTACTAGACGGTCTCCAGTTTGCTTTAAAACGAACTTTTCATGGGTTACTAAGCGTTCCAAAATACGATTAGAATTCCACAAAAATGTGCTTAGTAGAAGAATAAAACTATTTCTTGGGTTTTATTTTCAGGTTAGAATATAACGTCTACTAGACATGTTTTCATCTGCTAGATAACGTATATTCCGCTTGTCTTCTAAGCCTATATTTACAGGATATAGGCGACATTGCATTGTTTGCTAGAATTCTACTAAGCGTCCATTGACGTTTTCTGTACGTTTTCTAAACAACACTGAACGTCGGATTTTACCTTCTCTAGAAGGTTAGTAGACGTTGGTGTGCTGTATGGGATCATTTTGAAAAAATGGAAATAAATGGGGAAAATTGAAAATTTTGTCCAGAAAATTCTTTCCAAATTTCTTCTTAATTTTGGGAGAAAGCAAATACATTTTGACCAGTTTAACCAAGTTTTGGTGAAACTGGAACAAATTAAAATAAAAGTAGATACGTCGGAAAAATGTTGAGAAAAATAAAATCGTTATTAAAAGTAAGAGAACTTACAAAAAAATATACGACATTTGAGAAACATTGGGAACAAATGGACACGTTGAAAATATTTCGAAATGAATTACAATTAAAAAGATTATTTAAATTGTTTATTACATGTTTGAAGCCCCATTGTACTATTTATAATTATTTAGGCAAAAACAAATCTTTTGCTGGTGAGTTATTGAGGTCGATAGAGGGCACGAGTGCACATTTAAAGATATCGGGTTGGCGTACTCTGTGAAGGGAATGTTGGCATACCAATTCTCCATGACGGAAATGAATTGTAAATAACTGGGTCGATTCCAGGTAGTTTGGAATAACCTAGAATAAATTAAAATTAAACTAAATAACAGTATCTGGGTTTTGAGGAAAAACCAGTTAATAAGTCACATTTTTTGACAAATTTGGTTAAGAGGGGAAACTGATATATTTGTATGAATATTTTCATTTGGAAACGTCGAAAAGTTGTTATCCGTTGTACACGTTGCTCAATTTTGACAAAACATAATCACTGAAGTGTCATTTTGGAGGAAAAACAAGTTAAGTGTACCATTTTGAAGAATAATCAGTTAAATGCCCATTCAAAATACATAGGAAAACTTAAATTCAATTTCTGTAAATTAAACGTCATATTTTACCTTCGTTTTGCATTAGAAATGATATACAATAGAAATAAAGACGATTTATATAGAAATGCAAAAGTTTACTTTTGAAACTTTAAACGCAAATATATCAAAATCACAAAAAGTGACTTAACTGATTTTTCCTCAAAAACACAGATATATCATTAACATACAAATTCTACGGCATTTGAGCAAAATCCAATTAAGGTACAAACATGATAGCACATTTAATTTTCAACGATTAATTTTCATCGAAATCTGGGTGTTCGCGCATCCGGGTTATCTTTTATAGTATTCAGGCGGATCCCGAAATGCGGCTCCGATATGCAAACAATTCTGGTCCCAAAAACCGCCCCGAGTCGGGAAGCGTGGTGAGGGGAAATTAAAAAAAAACACACCAAGAAGAGCCCTTCCACTTTTTCACACACAACGTAAACAGTTTATTGCTTAAAGCTAAATTGTACAATAATCGCGCGAGGGGCAGAGCGAGAACATGGCCACGAGACCGGTCGGAATAACTTCATTGTCCGACGCGGATGGCGATATTGTCGAAAAACGTTCCGCCGAAAGGTGCCTGGTGCGACGCGCTCGGTCGGGCGTCGCGTGGCGAGCGGAGAAATCGGACCGAATAGACGGCACGGTGCACGATTACCGCGAGGCACCTTCGCGAACGATAACGGAACGTGAACTGCTGAAAAACAGGCGCGATAGAGACTAGGGGGTCGCGCTTATCGAAAACGGAGGTCTCGGATTGGTCACCTCTCAAAAAAGGTGTCGATATAACGCCGGAATAACGCAACGAGAAAAAAAATGTAATTAATCTTCGCATACGCGAACATTACCGCCCGCCTTGGCGAATACAAAATTCGGCAACAGAACTAAAACTAAACTTAAAATGAATGGGAGGACAGGTGAGCAGCTGCATCCGGTGTACCGTTTTCGTGCATTACCGGTAATAATGCGAGCTTTGAGATCGGGCGTACCAATTCGGTTGTAGCGGTCCGAATTTTCACAACCCGCGTCAATCCGTCGGAACCCGGGTACAGCTCAATCACCCGACCCAAATTCCATTTGGTTGGTGGCAAATTTTCGTTTACATATGAAGATTGCCAAATACGCGTTGACCGATACGAGATTGCGACCGCCTACTCGACACATCTGAAGGGGGCCCGCGTAGTCCAGACCGCAATGCACGAAACATCGTTCGGCCCGGGAAATTCTGACCGGGGGAAGTGCACCCATGAGTTGACGTGCGACTTCCGCTTTCACTCGAGCACAGACCACAAACTGAGAGATAACCGATCTAATGACTTTCCTCGCTTGCACCACCCAAAATTGCGTTCGCAAGGTACTCAATGTAAGCGAAAGACCGCCGTGCAGATACCTCTCGTGCACGTGCACCACTAGCAAGCGAGTTAGAGGACGTGCTCTCAACAGCAGGGGATGTCGTGCTGATTCCGCGATGTTTGCCCGCGAGAGTCGTCCGCCGACACGCAGAAGACCGTGCTCGTCGAAAAAAGGGTTGAGCGAGACAACGGCACTGGAGGGCGGTAAAGGTCGGCGACTCCTAAACAGGGCAAGTTCCTGTGGAAATTGTCGGGCCTGCATAAGACGAACAAGCCTAGATTGGGTCGCGGCGATTTCGTCGGCCGTCACAAGAATGGGTAGTGGCGCGGCGACTGCTCGGTTGACGGGAAGCCAGCGCAGCATCCGAGATACGACTCGCAATAAGTGAATCCAAGAGGAAAACTTTTCTAATAAAGCGAGTGTGGGATCTTCGGAGATGTGGGCCACCACGTGAACGACCTTTTGCTCGAGATCAGTTTCCGGCGTGGAGCCCTGCTGCGGCCACGAATCCTTGGGAGCGACGAGCTAGCGTGGTCCGTGCCACCACAACTCCGACGAGATCAAATCGCGAGCCGGGATTCCGCGTGAAGCCAGATCGGCAGGATTATCTTCACTGGCGACGTGGCGCCACGAAATGTTTGGCAGTGCTGTGTGAACCTCCGCGACCTGGTTGGCGACGAAGGTTTTCCAGTGCGAGGACTGTTTAGCCAACCAAGACAGCACGATAGTGGCGTCCGTGAAGCACACCAGATTAACATTGCGAAAGATGGAAATTTCTCGGAAGCTTGATGTTAGACGTGACAACAACACAGCAGTCGAGAGTTCCAAACGGGGTAGAGAGAGATTTTT
>JABFPB010008299.1:0-10258 GCA_022817645.1 Ceratoteleas bidentatus | reverse complement strand
TAGATATTTATTATGTATATTTAACAGATTATTTAATAGTATATTACTTTACAAGTAGGAGAAGTAAAACGCTCCTGCCACGAGTGTGTGATTGGCCACGAGCAAAGCGAGCGGCCAATCAAACACGAGCGAGAGGAGCATTTTACTTCTCCCACGTGATAAGTACAGTGTTTTTCCTCACGTGTGAGGTAAAAGTATTTTGCGGATAATAGATAGATATTTCCTAGATAATATGAAGATCAGATACGTATATAAATCACTTTGAATATATTATTGATTGTACCACTTTTTGTTTGAACATTTTATATGCGTATATTAGCAGGACACAGCCTCATTACATCTTATCCGTTGATCCGTAACAGATAAAGATATTATATGTATAATATACGTATTGTGTATATATGTATAATATTCGATATTGTTCTATCGGGGCTCCGATTAAATGTGCAACATTTGTTAGAGCAATTAATACTTATTCTTCCCTTTCTGTTCACTCCTACGGCGGAGTAAAATTATACCGATTTTAAGTGATATTTCACTCCGAAACCAGTTACGCTTTACACCACAACGTCGAACTCCGGAAAATTTTAACAGTGAATCAAAAGGACAAAACATTGTTTCACTTAATTGTCCTGATGCTTCATCTTTACCAGGATGGAAGCCACTGGCCTGAGAGAAAAAAATTTGCAGAATTTTACGAAATTTTTAAAATGGCCCGCGTGGAAAAAATCTAGATTCGGTCTGGCCACCGGACTATTGCCAGACTATATCCAAACTGTGTCCAGAATATTGCCAGATTTCAGCCAGACTCTTTTTAGTCTGGCAATAGTCTGGACACAGTGTGGGTATAAGTCCGGTGACCAGATCGAATGCAGATGTATTTTTTCCACACGGGTATACAATGTTATCTGTCAAACTAATTTTATAAAATAATGTTTGTAAAATAATGTAGCAATTCATTTACGTTAAAACATGTTTTACTGAAAAAAAAAACAAAACATTTGGAGGTATTCAAATAATTTTCGTGTATGTAATCATTACATTTTCTTTTTTAAATTATGATACCTAACGTATGACATTCTGCAAGGAACAAGTTACATTACAAAAAATTGTGACTCAGAAGTAACGGATTGTACGTAATATAACAACATTGACGAAATAACGATGTAGATAGTTATTTTAACGACCTCTTTCTCTGAGAAACTTTGTCCAATATTATACGAGCATGTATCACAAAATTAACACGGAACCTGAACTTCGAAGGCCTGTTTTAGAAATTAAATTAATATAAGTCGCTCATTTAAAACGGTTTTAAGAAAAAGTTCTCATAATAAAAAAATAGATTCATTTGAAAGAAAATCTAAAAGTGAAGCCAATTAGGTGTTTGTGATTGAAGCATCTAATGGAATAACTGTGAACAATATATTACCACCGCTGAATAAAAATTGTTTGCATACAAAGGGCAAAAATCTAACTGTAATATTTCGAGAAGTTTCCCAGGGTAATAAGACATAGTTTGCAAGCAAAATAAGTTGAACATGAAACATGAAATGTTCAAATAACTTATGAAAATGAGTACATCAAAATTACGACCGTGTCTTCTAAATGAAAAGACACGTTTTTACGTTTACAACAGTAACTTCAAGAAACTTTTGTTCAAAGTTTTGGATATGACAAAAGTATATATTACATATGCTATATAGGATATGTGTAACGAGAGAACGTTTGTCTTACCACTTGTTTGAGTTCATGTAATTCTACGTCTGAACCATGTTGTATTAATTCGTAGTTAGTAGAAAACGCTAAATATATGTTCGAAACATCAATCAATAAAATTTCTTTTTAATTCTATACTCACAACTGATTATTTTGTGGTGGAACTAAACAAATAGTAATGTCATCTAAAAATGTATTCATTGGGTCCAAATATTTAGGCTTTCATACTATATTTTTTGTTAACCAAACATGTCGACTCATTAAAACTATTTATTTTGCATGACCAGCTTGTTTTTTCCAGTATACACGAAAAATGACAAGCTCGCCTTCACTCTTGAAAAATGTTACCTCGTTAGAAATGATAAAAAGGCGTTAATTAATGGCCATTACGATGCATGGATGTTGACATTGTTACTCAGGTATCACGGTGCATTCGTTACACACTATATCTCATCAAGGTCCATGGGTGCCTTTTGCCGTAGCCCGAAGCGTATACGTTCCACCCAAAATAATTGATTTAAACTGCCTGCTGATGAAAAATTCATTCGCCCGACGTGTCATATTGAAATGCGATTAAGCCCGCGCGATCTAAATAAAAATTAAATCCGTTTAATCAACCGTCCGAATTAACTGCATTTTATCATCTCGCCGAACTGACGCTCGAGAAATTGCTTCGACGTTTTTTTTTTTGGAGTTAGCAACTCGAATTTGACGCGTTCATGTTCGAATGTTTGAGTTGAAGTTTTCGCGAAAGCTTGCGAAAAAGTTGTCTGTCACGAACTACCGAGTAACAAGTAATGGTATGACATCCGCTGTGGAGCTCCGTAGTGAATTACCATGCAAAGATTCACGAAACCACTGAAACTCGGCCAAGTATTTAACAAAGCATTACTTATAAATGTCGGTCAAGCTTTTACTGCTCGTCCGTGCATTGGCAAAATCGCAATCTCGCAGTCAAACTAATTACTTCCGAAATTATCTTACTGCCAGGATGTTGCTTAATTGAGATTAATGAATCGGGTCGATTTTTCGTAGATTGTTCTACTTGTTCACTTCACTTAACAGAGTTTAATCCCCGTTTAAGAAGGTCTAATCGGAACTACATACATTTCCGAGTATTTAACTAAGCCTTAACCCGGAAAAATTGAAGAAAGAGTGGATTCGATAAGAACAGTTTTTTCATTTTCGCAAAACCTTTTAGAATTGAAGTGGACTTCTTGGAAAAGAATGATCTGTACTTTAATGAGATAACACTTTATTTTTAAACTAACCTATTTTTGTAACATATTTTAAATTGATCTTAAAGTTTTTGTTAATGCTTGGCGCTCTAGCGACGACAATTTCTGTTGTCTCTACGAACACCATTTTTTGCCTCGACAAATAAAAAATCGTTCTCCAAACTACGAATCATTGTTAAATCAATTGTGTCTCGACAATTTTTCGAAAGCGTTATTGACTTCGGCTAACCAAACGGATCATAATTTGTATTTTAATGTCATTGATATCAAATTTGTCGAAACGTAAATTCAAATAAAAAAGAAACGCAAATAAAAAAGTTGATAGGCATGATAAAAAAGCTCCCGCAGTTCTATAGATTATATAGATTATAATCTGTAGAATCTATAGAGCTATAGATTATACTAGACCTACTCCACTTGACCCATTCTATATCCGGTCTGACCACATACAGACCTGCTTCAATTGATTTTCTCTCCTTCTGGTCTGACCATAAACGAATTTACTCCACTTGACTCACTCTTTCGGTGTGACCATATACAAACCTACCTCACTTGCTCCATTCTACTTTCGGTCTGACCGTATACAGTCCTGCACTACTGGTCACATTGTACTTCCGGTCTGACCATATACTGACCAACTCCACTCGGCCCATTATATTTCCGGTCTCACTATACACTCACCAATTCCACTCGGCCCATTCTACTTCCGGTCTCACAATACGTTGACCAATCCCACTTGGCTTATTCCACTTCCGGTTTGACCAACTCCACTTGGCCCATTCTACTTCCGGTCTGACCATCTCGTCGCCTAAGTGAAACAAGGTTCCATTTAAAAAACATGCCACTTCGGCTTTAGATCAGCTGAAATGGCACATTTCTGAAATGGATCCTTCTAGTAACTAAGAAATAAAACAACCACCTAAAACCCACAACTGAAAACTACCCCCAATTCATAGACACATTGCACCCGCATGTTTCTCACCCAATACCAAACGACAGCACATCTTTCACCCTATAAAACCACCGTCATCGAAATTTCCGGCTTTTTTGCGCCTCATCAAACGGTCTCATTTTCTCCAGCCTATTACTCTCTTCGCGTTTATGCTTTCAAACTTGCCGGGCGTAACAATTGGAATTGAAACGTAAATTTAATTAAACGAGATAATGCATTGTCGGTCGGGACGTCGCGTGCAGCGTACGTCGCCCTGAGCGAGACGTGGTTTATTTGCGTACCGTCGTCCCTTTTGCGCGGCCGCGTCTTTTGAACGGAACTTGGCAACGTGGGGATTAACTCTTGCCGCGGAATAAAAAGCGGGAACTTCACCGCGCGGTGACGCAACTTCTTTCGAGGCTTCGGCGCGCGCGTCTGTCTGCGTTTTCTTTCGCCCCAAGGGCAACGGCGCAAGAATCGCGACGTAGCGAACCAATTGCCTCGTTTTCTCCCCCCATCCCACTTCTCCTCCAGCAATGTAGCCCCCGCGAAAAGTCGGGGTACTTTTTTGCTCGCGAGCGTTTTCTTGCGCCATGCCTTTACGCTTTTGTAATGAAACAGCGTTCTGATTATATGCTCGGTTGAAGCCTTTTTTGAGCCCACGAACCAAGCGATGAAATATAGTCACGACGTTTTTCAGTCGCATTCAGAACACTGGCTTTGAGTTACCATAGGCGGGCACAAAATGGTTCATTATTGTTAAATGGCCACACTAACTGGATTATTCGCGACCCGGTGCGACGGCGTCGCAGGCAAAAAAAGTCGACGCTTTACGAGTCCGAGTGGTGCAATGTAACAAGTGACGACGCGTGGGCGGTTTTAGGTTAGGCGAGGCAGTTTGGAGTTTTTTGGACTGCGCCGGGTCCGAAGAATTTTCGTCGCGGAATGTGAGCGCTGATTTTCTTTTTGCGACAAAGTTTCGGGTTTTACCAGGTTTGGAGAGATGCTTTACACGGCACAGATTGTTTCCGTAAAATGGCCGGAAGAAGTCTCCTCGAGGGCACGTCAATGGTTTTCTTAGAAGGCAGTCGGTGCGGCTAAATGACTTCGACGAAAGCTGTCGAATTGAGGTTTAGCTTCGTCTATTAGATTTCAAAGTCCATTCATCTTGTTGGCACACTGCTGCTACTAGCAATGGTCACCTTTTCCACCTGTTGACGAATTTCTTCGAAACAACATCTCTCTTCGCCATTTTTTAACTCCTTTGGTGCAGAAAATGGGACTTCTTCAAGGTTCTTTTTAGGGCTTGTTAAATTCCACTCTGGTTTTTGCAGTGGTATTTTGTTGCAATTTTGATAATTTTGTAAGTTTATAGCGGTTTTGTTCTTTTGGAAAAGAGGGGAGACGTAAGAATAAAATTATGGGAACCGAATAGTCTTTTGGTCCAACAAATATGTTACCTGTTATTGTTTCTCATCTCAATGGTGAACATGCCACAATTGGAGACCAGTCAAATGGATAATTCTATCCCGAAATCAATAACACGACCGCTATCAAATTTAATTAAACGATCATTATGATAAGTAATTAGAGATTATTGCGATTAATTACAATACTATTATTACGAAAAATAGTTGCTACTTCGACTATAGAGCAGCTCCTTTGACTCGTACATTTCAATAACACTCAGTTTTATCGTCCGAAATATCGAATTTATTTTCCGACTAAAAATATGTTACGTAAAGTACTCTTGCAACAGCAAAGTCCACATTTTACTAACAGATCTTACTCTCCATCACTAATCTCGATTTTCGCGTCTAAAGTTTCTATTTCTACCACCATACTTCTCTCACTTCTATTCCACAAAAAAAAGAATCTAAATCACAAGAAGCTATTCGTTTAATTGTTTGAACTCGCTCGTTCGCCTTTATCCCAATTTACAGTCGCACCGCTTCGCATTAACAAATTATGTACCGCGCCACGATTGTAAATCCGGCTCGACTGCGCGCAAAAAAGAACTAAATACCGAACTTTACTCGTGACCTTTATTATACGATTCCGAAACTTTGCCATCGGCTTTTTTTCCGCGCGGCCGATAAAAAGTTAAGCGGGCCTTAATCTTCGCATTTTTTCCGCGGCTCACCAGTTGATCGTTATTTTAATCCACATCGATTGAAAACGCTCGATTTCCTTTTTTCCCGGATTTTTCAGCTCCACGGCTCGAGAACGCCCGTCTCTTTGACTATTTTCTTTCGACTCGTTACTTCTTTCTTACGCGCATATCTTGTCTCGCAAATTATACGGGTTCCGTGAAACTGAATGTTTGTTTTCTGGAAGCGCGCATTCAAGCTCACTCCGCATGAGTAGCGTTTTAAAGGAAATGCGGGCGCCGATGCTTTAGTCTTAATTGCGAGAAAATCATGTCAAACACGGGATATCGAATATGATTGTTTCGCCTGCAATCTCGGCGTGCTTACACGCTCGCCCGACTTATCTCAAAACTGAGTCGTTACAGCGCGGAACGGGCCGCCTCGATAACTGGATCAAACGCGACTTTGTTTACGGCAACGGAGCGAACCGAAATAATTAATACCGCCTGTTGGAGTGCGTTTCAAAAGTTAATGACGAAGTATCGATGAATCGCGAACAGGTGGAGCGAAGCAGTTAGCTGGTTTGCATTATTCAAGTGGCGTTAAAGTGAACGGGCGGGAGCTGTTCAGAGGTTATTTAGAGGTAGTTTTATTGTGCGGTTTAACGGGATTAGGGTTGGGGAGGAGTGAGAGATTCGCGATGAAAAATTTGCGGGAAAAAGGGTGACTGTGGAATTATCGATATTATTTTGAGGTCTCGTGGTTTGGGGAATGTTGCAGTTGATTGAAAAAGTGGTTTGGCATTTACATTTTTTGTTGTTGATGTTTAATTCACGTTCAATACAATTTCGTAAATATATATGTGCGATGATATGTGCAGCGGGTCAACTGCGTTTTGTGCACTGAGGAAACTGGAGTATTAATCCGATAGTCAAACTGTAACGTTTACAGTGCAGAAGGTAAAATAGCAAGGCAAAATCTTGGATTGTTGTGAGTACAATCTAGGTTCGTTAGATTCAGAACAAGTGCAACAGTCATGATGAATATTACATTGTACGTTATTACTTTGTAGGAGATCTAATTTATTGCAATTAATAGTAATATAGTAAAGAAGACGAAAGTTATGTACATGATACTACAATGTACATAACTTTCGTCTTCTAATATCTATAATGATTATAGATATTGTCTTCTGTATCAAGTATTGTTTTGTTCTATAATGTTTGGAGAGATCAATAAGTTATACTTTCGTTGACGCACGTAACAAATTCGTAGAGTAAACATATATATAAAACATATCTATATTTAGAGAAATTGCCAGATTGATTTCCTCGAATTATTTATTAAAATGATAAATAATTCTTGAAGTTTAAGTTTAAAAAATGTATTTTGTTGTGACATTTCAGTTTTACAAAGAAAATAAATTGGAATCAGTTGCTTTGTTTTAATAACAAAAAGTTCTTAGTAATGGAATGTACTATGACGCTTTAAATTTCACGAAATGAGTGTCCAGTCAGGAATTTGATTCGGGGTTACCAGCCCCCAGTAAAATCAATGTTTTGCTATTTTCTCCAGTTACACAGCATGGTTTTCACTACAAAACAATAAACTAAACAGTTTTATCTTCGAACCTCACAGAAACGATATATGTCAAAATAAAAAGAAACGGAAAAACAGAAAAAGAATTTTCCATTATTTTTATTACTCTCTTCAATTGCTTTTTATTATGAAACATAAATAAATATTCCCATCCCCCCAAAAATCGATAACTTTACTTTATTGTAAAAAGTTATAACAGAAGTACATACGACGTAAAAAAGTAGAGATGGTGCACTGTCAGGAAACATTCACTTGTTTACAAACAATAGTTTCGATTTTATTAAATCGAAGAATTGGATCTGACTTAAAACAAATGGATTGCAAGCACAACATCGATTAAGAGCACAGTACTTTTAACTGAACAATAATTGCAATAAAAACTCCGAAATCATTCCGTAACTTCACCATGTAAACAATTGGTTACATTACTGAAAATCTGTCATTTCCACGTATATTCGAATCAGAATTGACTTTAAACAAACGACAATTCATTTCATCTGCAAATTAAAACAGTATTTTATTTCGATTCAATGAATTATTTTATCAACTGAATGTATGATTACATTTATACTTACCATTTACATTTACACATACAGATACTTACAACATACATATCCAATTTTTTAAACTCATTTCCTAACACAGGTTGACCTACACTCTGTAAAATAATAGGAAATTATACACTTTATATTCGTATTTTGCATTAGTGTTGTTTTATTCGATAGGTAAGTTCTCCTTAAACTAATTTTGCATTTACTTTTACTGATCTAACTACAAAACTCAAAATCACATTTCCCAACTTTCCACCTTACCTTCGCCTCACCAAAAGGCAAACCAACTCATTGCCCCCTTCTCCTTTTCCAAATAATTTGAAACTCCCCCCCCCCTTCCCTTTGCCGGAACACCGTGATAAATCACCGAAAAAGTCGCGCTCGAAAATCCGAATCTCGGCATTTGTATCGGCGCTGGGACCCCAATTTTTCACCATCGATTATTGTTTTCGGATTTTTGTCCGACGCCATTCATTTTCCGCGCGGCAACTTGCCGGCCCCGAGCTTGTGTCTCGCGCACTCTCGCATCCAAAATAACGGAACCTATCTTTTGTGTCCCTCGAAGCTTGTAAATCAATTGCGAGCGCTGGTGTGGCGCGATGCTTGTCGAAGTGGCACGTACTTTCCGGAAAGTTTCTCGGGCGCTGACGTGATCGGCAAACTCGCGAGCGCAAAGTCCCGCGTAGCACCGGCGCAGCTCACGGATGCCACGGTAACTCGTCAATAATAGAAGTAATTGTAATAACACGACGGCGCGCGCGGCACCCGGCCCCTTTCGTCATATTTTACATGATCAACAAGTTATCTCAAAGTTTTACCTTGCGCACTTAATTTATGTGGCGCGACGTCCCGCGGAATCTGCCGCACATCATCGAATTTATAACGCAGTTAGTTACCGGATCGCTTTTATCCGCGATCAACTTCATCTTTGAGGGCGGATTTAACGTTTCGCCACTTAAAAAACTAGGTTGCAGCCTTGTTACCCCGCAGCCAAGGAAAAATGGAGGCCTTCTGTCGAGGCGCTGACGAAATAAACTATTTACATTTCTGGCGCTTCGGAAGGACAACTTACCGGGCGTTAGAAAGAGTGGAAAGAATAAGAATTGGTTTAAAATTTAAAACCACGAATTATAAGTTACGATTCAACATTTTATTTTATTTAATTTTTTTTATTTAATTTTATTTTATTTAAAATGTAAAAACTAGTTTTACTGACCAGAGCCTTGCCATACATAGCGTTATATTATTTGTAAGCGCCTGACAAATTTTCCCTGAAGGCGCTAGTAAGGAAAATAATATAACTCGTTAGCGCATTGCGACAAATTAATCTAAATTTTATTTTTCGTGAAGCGCTAACCAGTTATACTACTTAATGCTTGGATAACCAAAATTTTCCAAAAACTATATAGTTTAATTTTATTGTGTGCTGCAGTTCCGCCGCGAAACACGGCGTGTTTTGAGGCGCAACGAACGCAGGCTTTTATATTTCCGATTAATTACTTAATCTCGCTCGGTACTCGTTCTTTTCACCCGCGAATTATTATTTCGGCATTTCCGCCCCATGCGGTTTTTCCCGTTAGAAATGGCACCACACCCTCGTCCTTGAAGTCGCGGGGGTTAATCTCCTCGAGTGCGGCGAAATTGAAATGGAAATTCGACGTCTGGCATTGTGTCGTCGCGCGCTCGGCATGACTGGATCGCGCTAATTTGTGCACGCCCGAACCAATTGTCCGCGAGCCCCTGATCCAGGAGGGATCGGTGACGCGTGTCGCCACTCCGATCGTTCGATCTTCGCGATTCCTGTAAGAACAATAATAACGAAGGGAAACGCCTGGAGCACTGCGGTCTAGCGAACGCCATCAGTGCACTGAGAAAAATGTTTTGTTAAAACTACGATCGAGGTTGTAAGAGTGGATCGTAATTTAGTAACTCGCTGATTCAGCGACATGTTTTGTAAATTTTTTATCTGCTTTGAATATTTTAATATTTGCTTTGTAAATATCATAGTAAAATAACCCGGATTGAAATGACTATAAAAAAGCAGATAGTACACTGTAAAAAAAGAAGTTGAATTTTAAACCACGTTTTCAAGCATATATACTTGATATTCGAAATTTGAATGTAACATTCCAG
>JABFPB010008298.1:0-10263 GCA_022817645.1 Ceratoteleas bidentatus | reverse complement strand
GCCAATAATATTCCGCCAATCATCAATGTAAAGTAGCGATGCCAAGTATGGTCCAAGGTATACGTATCTCGAATTACGCCACCCCAAAAATAAAAATTTCCAATTCCGATCCCCAAATAATCCCATCTTCATCCAATATTGGTAACTAAAGGTTGACCAAATATATGCCAAATTGCAGCCAAGGTGAATTTTTCCACGCGGGTGGAAACAGCCTGGATATAGTCTGGCAATAGTCCCATGGTCACACGGAAAAAAATGAATCGCTACCGCAGCAGTGCGAACTGCTGGGAAAGCCAGTACGAAGGATGCGACAATTGAAAGTCCATGAGGTAAACAAAGACGAAACGGCGGCGGCGCTAGCGCTGCGAGCGCCAACCTGCGTCTTTGTTCACGGCGTAGACTTTCACTTGTTTCGCCCTTCGCACTGTCTTTCTCAGCAGAGCGAAGTCGCTAGTGCACCGCTCGCACTGGTAAACCAGCGATTTTCTTTTTTCCGTGCAGACCGAATCCATTTATTTTTCTACAGGGGTCAAAAAAAGTAGGCGAAAAAGTAACAGTCGACTTCAGCGCAATACTATTCTTTGACTTTCATCAGTAATTTTAGTGAAATGAGGTTCATCCTCCAGAGAATTAATGTTTCTATCCCGTAGCTAACTAATGGCAAGCTTGTAACATTTGTTTACATCCGGAATCCTGTTTGGCTTAATTAAATTTTGCCAGATTTAGACTAAGTGTTATTATACGGAACATTAATCGTAATGTATAGAACTTCTGTTGAAAAATACTTTTAAGAATTGTCCTATTAGTAACTATAAGTATGTATGCGGTTTCTGTCCGACATATATCTAAATTTACATGTACTTTTGTATGGCAAAGCCATGTCTATATGCAAAAATACATATAAATTCAAACAATTCATATTAGAAATTGTACGCCTATATAATTCAACGTGGTTTTAGTTAACTTTTCCTAGAAGTACTTGCTAGTTTCTAATAGTATAAGATTTGTTTCAACAGGGATGTCTTTTAAACGAAATCTTGATTCAAATTTGAAAAACTTTTTCCCATTTGGTAAATTTAAATCGTAAATTTAAATGTTTGAATTCTGATACGTCATGATTTCGATGTGGAATGATAAAATGTTCCCAGTGAAAAATTCCATCAGAAACCATTAATTGCATATAGAAACACTGACAAAAACCCCCTAGAAATCATTAGGACTAAATTTTGGACTAAATTTTACGACTTTGACGTGGAAGTGCAATTGCCATTAAAAGTATTTGCAATTACATATGGACTCAAAAATTATATACTAAATTCTATTCAAAATGTGATGAAGTACTGACAGAAACCGCTTAGAAACCATTTGTCCACATTAGTCCTATTAGAATTTTTTAACTTGATTGTCTACATTTTGTAAATGATTTTTTTCTTCTTGAATTAATGTTGTTATACAGATATTGTACGATATTTTTTAAAAGGAAATCTTGTTAAGAAAGTATTCGTGGATTCTGCAGGATAAAAAGTTGTAAATCTAATATTCGCGTAATATAAAGTAACTATCACATTCAATGTGTTTTTATTTAAAAGTGAGTGATGAGACATCTGAGTTATGAAGTAATTAATTCTCTATTAACCTGGTTTCGTTTCAGAATGTAAAAAGTTGTATTCAAATATAACGTTTGAAGATAACTTTGTAACTTTGTTTTTTTTAATAATTCCTATTTCGAACGAAAAATTACAATTAAACAAAATGAAACAGTTTATAATTCTAATTGCAATTAAGTACCAGTCCATTACATTGCTTCGCAAAATTTGTAATTCTCGATGCAAATGAAAGCAATAAAATAACAAAGTACACAATAGTGACCGAACTGATTTGAGATTTTAACATGTTCACTTAATTAAATTTACTTACTAACTTGTACCTTGAGTCGTCTAATTTTCGTCACATGCGTTTGATTACATATATTGGTACATTACCAAACTATAAAATTGCAATTTAAATTGAATGTAAAACTAAAAGAGTTAATAATCATAATTAAGGATCACGATAATAACACGTTACATAAAAACATACCCGTTTACAACTCTAAGCATGCAACTCATCCTCTCCCAAGTTGCCTGCCCCTATGCAACCCGTCATGCCTTCTTCTATCGCATCCATTCGCAGTTGAAACAAATATCCTGCTCCGCCATAAAAGTGCAATTATAAAATTAAAGTTTATCCATCGACACTCCGCCCTTCAACGTAAAAGTCCAACATGCTCCTTCGCATTTTGCTAACTACATTTATGTATATAAAATAACTGCCGACTATTACGACTGAACGCCTCGACACGCGTTTTCAAGCGCCTTGATTTATAATCGTGTAAACGTATGAAATTTCTAATTTACGGCCGAGCGTGCCATTCTTTTCATCCGGCAGAAAATGCCGTCGATCGTCGCGCCACTTTTGCACCTGCTTAGGCGGTTATCTTGCATCCGCCCCCCTCTCTCCCTGCCCCGGCACGATTCAATCAACGTCATGAGGAATACAAGATACGTAATCGCAATTTTCCACCATATCCAACTGATACGCAAATATTCGTTTACGAGGAGGTGAACCCCTCGGAAATGACCTTTCCAGTCAACAGTACATGTACAAATCCGAGACCCCAATTCCCCATTGCCTACCTGTAATCATCTCCTATAAAGCTATTGTTAAACCTGATTTACGAGACGCGGGACTCAGAAAAAATCACCGTAGCGTTGCCAAATTGTAATTTGAAAAACTTTTACTCTTTATTTACTCACGACTCGAAAGGTTGTGCCGCGTTTTGAAAACAGAAATGGAAACGCGAATATTATATTGTGCATCCCGGTTAAAAATGACGTATAAAAACATTGTAAAAGATATTGGAAACATATTGAAACGTATTCCCAATTTGACCTATTATTGGAAAATATATCATCCTTTATGTATATAGTCTTATTCAGACATATCAACGCATCACAGTAAAGATTACGACTTTTTATCCATATCGGTTCGTTTATATGCAGTTACTGTCTCCGTTTTTCCGTATAAATTACGTAGATACGAAATCGAAATAAAATTTTCGATGAAAAAAAGTCCACAAATAGGACTCGATCTCGGAACCTCGAAGTTCTCAGTCCAGTATCCTATCCACTCGACCACAGCGATTTCTGTCCGCAACTGTCGTTTTTAAAATGTCACTTAAAACAAGGGAGATTCATTTAATGATTAATATTCTCTATACGACAGTTGCAGGCAGAAGTCGCCGGGGTCTAGCGATTAAGATACTGGAGTGCAAACTTCGAGGTTCCGAAATCGTTTCCTATAGGTTTCATTGAAAATTGTTCTATTTACGATCTACGTAATTCTTACGGGAAAACGGAGACAATAATCGCATTGAAACGAATCGCTGTGGATAAAAATTCGAAATCTTAAAAGTGACGTGCTGATATGTCTGAATACGTCTTCATGTGTAACATTTTCAAATATTACAATGGATTTCAAATCGTTTCAAGGCCAAGTCGGACGCGAGGAGCAAGTTTGAATCGGCGGTTTAGCGTGAAAAGTGATATTTCGTTAATACAAAAAATAATAATCGAATGTTTTTCTGACCTTTCCGACTTTCGGTGTAAAAATCCACGTGTTTCGAACTAACTTTCAACTATTTTCGATATCGCATTTTTAAGAAAAACGTGCTTTCGTTTTCCAGCGTTTGTATTTGAGGTTACGTGTTTCCTCAAAAACGAAAACACGTTTTTCTTGAAAATGTGCTGTCGAAAATAGTTGAAATTTAGTTGAAATCTCGCAGATTTTTACACAGAATGTTGGAAACGTCAGAAAAACAATATTCAATTATTATTTTTTCGTCAATTAACAAACAATTTTTGTTTGTTAATTTTTGTTAACTTTTGTTAACTTTTTGTTAACTTTTCGCGTATTATTACATTTAAATCGCGTAGCGTTATTTGGAAAAAAAGTAATGATAATAATTATTTATATCATAAATTCCTTTTTTTCGACTATAACTTAAATTGAATAAATATTTCAATAACTCCGCATTGCAAATAATTTATCGACAGTTTAAATAAATTAGGTAAACTCACTGACCCAAGAAACCTCCGACCCTTTTTTCCATCAGACACTTTTATGAATGAAGTCGCTTAAAATTAATAATCGAAATAAATTAACACCCCGCGCGCGGCACGATCCGCGTGTTCGAACGAAATTTATGTCGATTCCGATGCAGCTCTACGTAAAGGTTAAGCGACCGCGGCGTCTATAACTCTTCGATAAGTCGTCGTCAAACGATTTCTGATCGGCGATCGAGTATCTAGGACGCCAACGGACAATCTAACCGTTTGCAAATACTCATTAATATGGCCAACGTTAGCCCAGAATTGGCATCCAACTGTCGGCAGCTAGTACTGCGCCATCAACGAATAACAAAAATGCTATTAAGGTCCAGAGGTAAAGAAACTAAAAAATTGTGTCCAGTAGTGATAGCGCTTTCGACTTGCCATAAAATTATTCTTCGACTAGAAGAATTTCAACGAACACGCGTTTCTGCGAGAAGTAGACACTTCTGTCTTTTTCTAACACAATGGTAATAGAGAGACAGAAGTGTCTAATTCTGGCAGAAACGCGTGTTCGACGAAATTCTTCTAGTTGGAGAATAATTTTATAGCAAGTCGAAAGCGCTATGAGTTAGCATTCTACCGCGTATAATTCCAACGGCTAGCCAACGATCAGCCTATGGTTGCCAGTACTGGCTCAGGACTGAGCCTTGTTTTTTATGCTTTGGGAAAAACGTTATCGGGAAGAAAACAATCGTCCTATCCTGGCAGGATCGCCACCATCCTTCCGCGTTTCATCGCAACCGTTAGCCAACGATCAGCACACGATTGCCACTACTGGCCCAGGACTATGCTGTTGGTTTTTTTTTGCTTTTTTTCTACTTGGGATTAAAGTTGCGGCATTTTAGGCACGCTGGTTTTGGCCTACGGGTCTGAGCGCGGTGACTTCCGTTGTGGCTGAATCGCGCGAGAGAGAGCCCGCCAGAAGGAGAGAGACTTTCTTTACACGAGTACAATTAACACGTAATCGCGTTTCGTAAGAGAGGAACAAGCGAGGCCAGCAAAGGTAACGCTGCGCCGGCGTCGGGGTACGTTCGTTTGACGTGCGGCATTCCGCCGGTCGCGTCAGATTCTCACCTTTGAGGCGCTGATGGAAAGAATAAACAGTATGGATTGATATTATCGCGCGACTGGCATAATGCCGGATTCGTAATCCAGTTGCACGTACAAATTTTCCGGATGAATTGCCGGGCGCCACGTTTCCCACAGTCGGGCTGAGAGTTTTGAGAGAGACGTTTTGCAGTTTGTCGAACGTGGCGTTATGAAATGCGATGTTTCGAAAATTAGTCGCAACGCGGGAAAAAAGTGCTGTTATCAGCTCGGAAATACTGTGGAGGAAAGTTAACTGTGGACGCAGTAGCAAAAGAATACAAAAGTGAAGGGCAGATATTTTCCTATATTGCTTAAGTTAGGGTTCCAATTTTAATGATTCTATTTTAAAATTGGAAGAACCAAGTTTTTCTTTGCAACATGATCCTACAAAACCATGTGACAAAAATCATTTTATAAATCAGATTTCCAGCCTATCCAGATCAGTTTCTGCCTGGTATTAATCTGAAAGAAGTTTGAGTTATTATTAAATTTCAGATTTCCTAGATTCTTTTACCTTATGATAAAAGTTTCGAAACTGTCGGTCTATAAAACTATAAAGTCTATCGACGATCTGAGTAGCAGGCGTTTTGAATTCTATTATTTTTACCACGTGGAAGTGTTTTACTTGTTCTATCTACAATGTAGATCTCCCTAGGGTAGGAGTAATGCAAATGTAATGCTCTAAACAGGGTGAAGATGAAGAACGACGTTTATGGATTCATGTCAATTTGGGAAACCAGTATGCTATGAAGACCAAAGTTGATGGAACGTTTATGTTAATACAATGGTACACAAGTTTCAAAGACGTTTCCTCCACTGAAAAGCAACTTTCATATTAATTTCAGCGTTTCCACGTTTAGCATTGGCGTCACGTTTTTATTTCGTGCCACGAAATCACTTCGTCGTACTGCTATGAGAGTGCTACGTGAACTTTTGTAAAAGGTACTTGAAATAAACAAATCGTCTGTATTTCTTGTTGCCTACACTTTTTGCTGTACCTCTGTTATTATTGGAGTAATTTATTCCCAGCCAACACATTATCGATGCCAAGTTTTTTTTCAAATATCGTAATTATGCGGTAGAAGTCTTAACAACTCAAAGGTAGCAAGCTATTATATTTTGTGTTTAAATTTTCATTTCAGTTCCCTTCTTTAGTTGATAAAGTTTAGCTTTAACATTAATTATTTTTTAACAACTCCATAGACATTTATATTCATATTATATTCTATTATTTTCTATTGGTAATATAAAATAATATACTTCATAAATCTGTCTAAAATGTTCTAATCTTTTACAAACAATCCTATGCATCGTAATTAAAAAAATTGTTTTAATCCTACGGTTTCCGAGGCGTCAGTGTGTTACTAAGTATCCACAACGAGGAAGACATTTTATATCTTTCTGAATCAGAGTTCCGATCCGATGCACTCATCCGTAGTCCGGATGCGACTCCGAGGAAGCGACGCCTCGAAGACAAAACCGGCTCACACAGTCACCGGCTTGGGAACGCCGGGTACGCAACGAAAGCGTTCGCATCCATTGTCACACCATATTATTTATTTAAAGCATTCAACCCCGCATTATGGCGTTTAATAGGCGGTTTGAAGCGACCATTCAATTAACGATAATTGCGCGCTCGTCCGTTACGTAAGCCGTGCAGTTTTGTCTCGTGAGCGAGTTGTCAAGAAAAGATTGCGATTTTTAATCGGGCATCGCGTGAGCCCCTTCGCAATAGCCCCCGCCCCGCGCCGCCCTGGAATTATTTGTTTAAGCTATCGAGAGTTAACTGCCATTACGTAACGTAAATTAGCATAGCGTGGCACAGCTCTAAGGGCCGTTCGCTCGCTCGCGGAATTTATCCTCAAACTCGGTTGACGCTCACCCAACTATCGTCAATTTGCAGGTTACGTGCCCGGTACGTGGAACAGCCTTCAGCCCCGTCACAGGCACGCAATCCTGTGACAGACGTACTCTACGTCAGTCGGGATAACTTCCGCTCTGAGGCGAGCTCGTGCGTTCCAGGACTTTCAAGCGATTGGTATTGTTTAATAAAACGTAGAGGTTGAAACGAAGAGTCTGGTGGATGAAGAGAAAAACCGTATTGAAAATATAGATGCCAGATTTGAGCTATAGATCCTCAAGTTGACAACAAAAAACCTAATTCGTAGTTAATTCTATTAGTTTTTTTGAGTTGTTAAATGCTGAGAAGAAGAATCCATTGGATCAAGATCAAAACTGTATTTTAAAATGGGGAACCAAATTTGGGTCATGGAGTTAAAACGAAAAACCGAATTCGTCGTTAATTTTGTTAATTTTTTAGTCTGTTACATGTTCATGACGAAGAATCCGATAGATCAAGAGCAAAACAAATAGAAGTTTAAAACAAATACCTAATTTGAGGTTAATTTTTTGTTGATTATATGTAACGTTGTGAATTGTACTTGAGGACTAACGCTTCTAAACTGTAAATGGTGCATTAGACAGTCGATTTGAGTTTGAGAAGTATGATGGATTAGGGGTCGCGGCCTAATGGATGGCCGGAGTCAGACAAACACGTAATCTCCGGTTCGAGACGGGTCTTTTTCACTTCTTCCGGGTGCGGGCGCTTAATCCCCGTGAAGGGGTAGATTAATCAAATTTTCGTCGCTCCAATACAGCGGTGATCCGTCGGCGAGAAAGAACGGTTAGCTTGCTCTTGCAGCGTGGTCGCTTTTTTGCCGTTTAATTCCTTCTTGTATAAACTCATCTCAATTGCAAATTATTATGCAGATTGATGAACAGATGCAGCAGAGAAGACCTTCTGGTCCGAGGTGGATATTTAACGTCGAGTCGCCTTATGCTCAATTAACCTATGCCGCTTTCCCAGACCCCGGCTTGGAAGACCAAATTTGAGTTCCAAAGAAGGCAGAGCCTGGATTGCATAATGTCCCAAATATTTCAAATATGTCAGATGGTAAGATCAGTCAAAAAAATTATGGAAAGTAAGAACATAAGTGTTAATTGTGTTTTCTAAACTCTCGTTCAACAAATGCCTTATCTCCCCGAGTCCGATCACCTAGTCCACCGGGCATTGATCGATCGCTCACACTAGAACGAAATTGACCAACTTCCTCCAGCCGATCCGCTGGATCTTACGCAGATCCATTCGCATTGTTTTTGCCCAGCAATGGAGAACACCTTTAATCGCTCGGAATGATAGGTCCGGATTGCCGGGATCGGGTCTGTTCGAAAATCGAACAAACCCAAATCCCTTGGAGGTCTCGTCAGGTCGATTGGAATGTCGAGTTTTTGCCGGCGCTGACGATAATCGTTGCTGAAGTCCGAAAAGACTCGAAAGAGAAATGCGGTCTGGTGCGAGAGTCTGGGGATGGGGGCAGAGGACTCGGTCGTTCGGACGGCTCTGCCGTAACGCGACGTAACGTTACGCGACGCTCTCTTCTTGCGTGTCTCTTCCTGTAATTATTGTTTAAATGCTCTGTTGAAATACGTTTAGCTTAACCAACTCAAATACGTTTGAAATACCACTTGGCTCCGAGACGACTCCGCAATACGCCGTGAGTCACGATCACTGTTAACAGCTTCACTGTTAAATCAAACGGTGGAGCATTTACCACGGCGCGAAACAACGTTATTTTCGGTGCGCCGAAGCCAGTACAACGATCGTCTCGAGTAATTAGATTACCTTTTGCAGCTAAGTCGTCGAAGGGGTCAATGGGTTCGCCGGAGCAGCCTGTAGCGAAATAGTAATAGAGATAGTTCTAATTGTATTTATGCGGTTTTTCAACGAACGGATCAAAGTTTAGTTTCGGATATGATAGGTCGTAATTCAATTAGTTATGATACAAGAGAACGTATCGTATAATATATTTACTAAGTAAATGTTTATATAAAATTAGACCTACAAATATTTACAAATATTTACAAATACAGCGATTTGTCATTGATATTTAGGGGGTTATGGTCTGATAGATGTTAACTGGAAAAAGTCAACTGAATATTGAAAAAAATAAGATGCGATGGAAATGTTAAATGTCTTTGTATAATTTTGTATAACATTACTCAAGGGGGATTGGCAATTGTTACTAAGCAATTAAAAGTAATTAAACATTCAAATACCCAATGGCAAAATAAAAAAAAGTCAATTAAAAGATTGTCGGTTTAATTTCTTTGTTTCCCTTCCTTTGCAGGGAATACCATTAAATTGTGACCAATAAACTCACCGTTGCAGATGTTCGTAGTTGTTAACAACAGCGACATAGTTGAAACAATGATTCTCGGTCCACACGGCTCTCACGATGAGTTAAAAGCAAGAAACATAATCTTACAACAAATTCGACGTAACACAACTGCGATTGAATTCGAGGAAAAGTTATTGTTCGACGCGCGTTGGATTCCAGGAAACGTCATTGCGGCATGTTTATAAACGAACAATTTGATTTGCAAAGTTACTTTGTTTGTAATTGTGCGAATGTGTAATTGTAACGAGAAAATTACGGTTCCTATGAAGGAGAAACACGATTTAGCATGCGATCGACGTACTGCAACGGGCGTGCCAAATTACGGGATGTGTGTTGGAAGAGAAGAAAATAAAAACTTTCTTATTTGGTACACACCTTGTTGGATAAATTAAAGAAAATAAAGAAGTTTCCATTTAATTTCATTAAATAAAAGTTTTTAATTTCTAATAATGTTAAAAGCATGAAAATGCAAAGTGTTTTGCATCGAAAATATTACTAAATATTACAAATGTTCATAAACTTATTTTTATAAGTAATACTATTATTTTACGTTTTCGTATACCGTAAAATAATAATATTATTATAGTGTTATACTCTATTAATGCTTTCAATTTATAATTATCGTGCGATGTTGGTGCAATTTAAAGTACACTAGAACCTCAAAATAGTCCGACGTTTGGGGGACAAATGCACTCGACTGAGGTTGCCTTAAACTCTTAAGTTTAAGTCTATACAACAACAAACTGGCCTATAGCGTTTAATTATCACACTCCTTGTTGACAACA
>JABFPB010008297.1:0-10264 GCA_022817645.1 Ceratoteleas bidentatus | reverse complement strand
AATAATCATTCAAAAAGCCAATTGCTTATTAATTGCAAAACATTTCTTTTGGCGCCAAATGGCCGATTCAAAGTTGCTTTGTGCTTGAGACTTCACCTTAATTGTCGCGCGGCCCAATTTTGTCACAATGCCAATTCGCCTGGTCATCGCAAGTGGCACTCACATCTGTGTGCGAAACGATGGTATTTTCATGCGTGCGATTGGGAAAACCGTGGCGTAAAATTTAGGCGAGCCGCACGCCTCTGTTGCGTCTCTCTTGCATGTCTGATTAGTCGGCGATCCGAGTTGACAGCGCCTGGCGCGCGGAGCTTCAAAGTTTTTTAGCGCGTGAATTGTCGCAAGTCAAAGAATGAGATGGAACAATGACAAAGCTGGCCGGTTTCCCTAGTAAAAATAGTGATGGTGCTGAGATAAGGGCCTCATAAGGATGACACTTGATCATAAACACATCACACTATTAAAAATTTCCGGAGTTCGACGATGTGGTGTAAGGTGTAACTGGTTTCGGAGTGAAATATCACTCAATAGCGATGTAAATTTTACTCCGCCACAGGAGTGAACAGAAAGGGTAGAATAAAGTATTAATTGCACTAAAGAATGTTGCACATTTAGTGGGAAACTTGGGTTGATTATATTTTAAATTATAAATTACATGTTTAAAGTCTAAAAACGCGTGAGTTTTGTTTCTATCAATATTAAAATAAGCTTAATCTAACCTAAAAAATTCACGCCGCGAATGTTACTCCGTTTCGGATTGGACCTGGTCGAACTCCGTATGGAGTAAAAATTTCACTCCGGTCACACCCTATTTACTCCGGATTTTTAAGAGTGCAGGCATCCACCTCGGAGCCTCATCACTAATGTAACGGTAGGAATGGATGTGGATATGTTAAGGAAACCTGATCAGGCTTGCAATGTGCTGAAAAAAATGGAATGACTGAGACAAGAATTGAACCCTCGATACTCAGTTTGCAGTTTGACTGGCTTGTCCCCGAGCTGTTGGAACATTTTATACATGAGTAATCGTGATATGCCTATCATATTATCCCTAGTAGAAACTGCCCGGGTACTGACATGGATGTAACGCGCCGCCCCGCCGGGCCCCGGCCAAATTAGTTTCTACTAGGGATAAGGCAACCCACAATTATATATTTACGCATAAAATATTTGCGTAAATATATAACTTTTTGCCGCAAAAAATATATGTTCCATATATTTAAAATATATAAAACGTATTTTAAATATATATAATGTATAAATGTATATATATTTTTATATATATTTCACTGCTTACATGCAATAAATATATATAAAATATATACGAATTATACAATTTTTTGCCGATATATATTTGATATATTTTGACATATATTTTACGAATATATTTTCGTCTGTGTGGGAAGCCACAATATGATCTGGCTTGCCTTATCATAACCTGATCAGGACCTGATAAGTTATCCTTATCAAAAGATATATTTTCTTGACCAAAACCTGCTAAGGCCATGATGAGGTTGCCACATCATAACCACGCCAAAATGACCTGATCAGGGATTGATCATTTTTGCTGATGAGGCCCTGATGTGGCGTGCTACTTAAGGGGCGTGCCACATCAGGACCTTACCGATGCAAAACCGTTACATTCGACTCAGTGCCTTATCAGGATATTTGGAACATTGGAACCTTATATAGTTTTCATCACATTTTCTACTAGGGTTGACATGATTACATCATGGCAACAAAGAGGTCAGGGCGTTCAATTATCTTGGTAGATGAAGTAATCAGTGGTTGACTTGGGGAGTTTTTTTCTCAAGAGATCGAGTGAACGGAGGTTCCTAATGTGTACTTGTTCAGATAATTTAGAATGTACTCTTCAGATGTTAAGACAAAGAATTTGTGTGAAATAAAGTAGGATATAAAAGAGTAAAATAAAATTTGAAAAGAAACTCGTTTTATGAAATTTGCGATAGTTCGAAAATTGATTTCAATTTTAATGTTTTACTTCAGTTTTGATCAGAATTAGTGAGCTATGGTAAAAAAAGATCAAACTTTCTGATTTTTAAAGTCAAATCAGCTCTCATTCAAGATTTCTCATCAAGGCGAGCTTTCCCAACTTCAATCTGTTTTGCATTTTTCCAACAAGACTGGGACGATAAAACAATTACGCGAGATCATTATAAGGCCATTGTTACGGTAAGCGGGCAGCTTCAGTTACAGCGAGCGCCCTTTACTCTTTATATTTATTGCCTATAAACGGCGTGCCATCACGCAACTGATAGTGATCTCAATTATCGGCGGCTGCGCTTGACTTTGTAATACGGCACTAATTACTATGGAGTAAAACTCTATCATTATTCAAATATGAGTTTACCCTTCGAATACAGTTTATAAACAATTACAGACTAACGCGTTATATCCGTGAATTAATTCTTAAAGGGCTTGTTGTTTTCCTTTTATGTTGACGCTATTAACTCGTGAATTTACATATTGAATTAATATATTCAATAAATGAGTCGATCAAAGTAATTATTTCCAAAAGAAGTCTATTTTAGTAATGCAGAAACTACCAAATAACCGATATCTGTGCAATAGAAATCACGTCTGTTTAATGTGTTTATTTAAAATTAAAATACGCGGTAAATCATAATTTTATTATTTAAAAATATACGTGAAACTCATATTTTTCATTTGGCTATTAAAATACTGCATAAGAAATGAGTGGGACATTTTTTTATACTATTTTAAACATCGCGATATGTAGTTAGAAAGTTTGTTTGTTAATCCGGTTTCATACAAAAAGTTATAGAATAATAAATAATTGTTCCTTGTTGCGTTTTCCAAAAGAATTTTTTCCAACAGAAAACTTCTTCAGCTGTGTTAGCGGCGCACTGAAATGCATTAACTTTTCTCGCTTAAGAATATATATTCCAAAAACTAGTTCAATATCGTTTCTGAACTTAAATTACAAAGTTCATGGCATATACTGTTTTTATGAAAACAGCGCGAAATCCGTATTCTCGCGACAGACTTTAATTCGCATATCCCAATTTTATGTTGTTCAGACTCCACTATAATATCCACTGCAATAAACTTCTGTGCTGATTCGCAAATCCCGAATGCTTTATTAAGTAAACAACCCACCCTTTTTGAATAACAATCGTCGACGATTGTTAACTAAGATTGCAATAAACAGCGACGGAGCTGCCAACTAGAAACTGCTTCGCTCATCATTTCTGTTGCTTCATAATTCTTGCGCAAAGCAAACAACCGTTTCCACGTTTTACATTCCTTCAGAGCATCTGAAATTGATATAAACTGCTTTCTTTATACCGATAAATCAATCGCCGTGTACAAACACAAAAGTAATTACGAAAAAGACGCATCCCCGTGGTCGACGAATTGTCGTGACCGGACCAAGCATAAAGCCACACTGCGCACAATTACGGCAACTAATCACATTGTTTTCATAACAACGACGCGGTATAATACATCATAACATCTACCTTGCGCAGTTGCGAGTTCTCTACTTTGTTGGTTTGCTATGCTTGGATACTGTTGCCCCATGTGACAGGAAACTAGTAAACTTTTGCCCAACTCGATGAGCGCGGTTACATTTCTGAGCTTCCGCGTAATTTATGTGATTTCGGTGTGGGGCTCGCGGACCGGCCGCGACATTTTTTCGCCGCGACCGGCCGAAGGTTCAGGCGGGCGCTGTTCGCGGCGACTTTTGCGTGCGAATAATGAATGGCCGAAATGAAAATTTCATCGCCTCCTGGTAAAGCACGTAATATATGCTGACGATATGCGCGCGGCCGCGATGTTTTACGCGAGTATTAAAACAATCCGAGACAAGCCAAACGCGAAGCGCGCCAACCGAGACGCATCCGTGCCAGCCTTTCCGCTTTTTTCCCCCAGAGTCAACTCCGCCGACAACATTGTCTCTCGCACCCCCCGCCACCGCGTCGTAACCGAATTTACGGCGAAATTGTTAAACGGCGTTTGCAAAATTCGTAAGCTAGCATCGCTGCCTCTTTTTTACCCGGTCTTAGTTGCAAAATTTATATCCGCGGGGCTCGTTTATTCTCGAGCAGCGGTAGCTCACTGTCGCGTTCGCGAGCATCACATACAAACCCACACACACCCCCGTCGACACAAACTTACGCGAACGCAGACCTCGCCGAACAGTTCGCTAATTTGTTTCGGCTTTGCAGTGCGAACTTTTTTGCCCGCCCCCAAATATTGTCCTGATATTTACGATGCCGCGGAAGAATGCGCAAACCGGTCCTTAATCATTCACGAATCGCGTCCTTAATTCGATTGAATGCGAAGCAACGTCCAGCCGTCTGCCGCGTCCTCGGCGAAGCATGCATCTATTTACCGAGATGCACATTAATCCGTAATTTACATCGCAGTTAACCTGGCGGAAAAAGTTGCGACGGACGTTGCACGCCTGCGTGATTAATTATTTAATTCGGTGCAAACGAGGCACGCGCGGAATTATGCAGATCGGCCGCGCGCGAATCCGATGACGGCTAACGTGCGAATCCGATGATGCCGGGTTATCGAATAGATTAAAATATAAGACCGTTATCGCGCAAGGTGGAGATTCACAGGCCGACTGTGCGGATGAATCAATTCTTGATTGAATTTTAGAAATTAGAACGCATCTCATGTTATGAATGGCACATTATCGGGGCAGAAGATCGGTTAATTAAAATATTATCAATCGGCGTCCACTTTTACGGCGATGGCAACCTCAACGCGTTATCTCGAATCGATCAAATTGATCGGGCGAGACCAGCTCGGCAATTTGGCGTTTATTTGCACACGCGTGTTTAATGCAGCCAGGCAAAGACTTGTGGACAAAGATCCCGCAAGACCGATAGCACGGTATCGATCGGCGCGCTAATCGTTATAATTTGATGTATGTAAAAGGGGGAAATGCTTGAGTGGCAATTGCACAATGATCAATTGGATCAGTGCGCTTGGTGCGCTTAGCGCGTTAATGAGCTTTCCTATTAATGAGAGACGGCAAAATGAAATCGGACGATAGATAGTCGACGGACGATTGGTCAGTCACTGACTAGAATGACGTCATTGGCTTAGGTTTGCTCAATCAACCAAGCGGGACGTCAGAATCGTAGCCGAGCAGATAATCGGGTTACCTTCCTGATTCTGATTACCGACATTAATTACGGAATAGTGATGATGCGTTGCGCAGTGAAGAGCTTTTAGTTGCCGATGTAACCGGTACGCAAGCTTTCATGTTGTGGAACTTAATTATCCGATTAGCTCGCTTACAGAGCTCCGCAAGTTTCGCAGTCCCTTGACACGTTTTGCCTTATTTTCGCAAACATGTGTAGCAGCTCGAGTCGCGCGCGCCTTTGCCGAAAACGCGACGCCGGTTCATTTTCTCAGGGGAGGGCCGGTCGCACAGTCCCCCCATTTAGTCTGCTCCATGACGCGAAATCGCGTGAAACTTCGATGCCGCGTGACCTGTCCTGGGGATCGTGAACCGCGGAGCAGTCACCGTCAGTTTTTCATTAAAGCCGAAATGTTTGCGTTCAATTTGTTCGGGGTTCGATAAGGAATCGATCGTGGCCGCGCGGCGCTGATTGCCGGCCGTAGTTGTGGTAAATCTTAAGGAATAATTGAAACGTCGTGCCGTTTGATTCATTCCCGGCGAAATTTTCTTCTCGTTTTATGCAGAGATCGCGCGGGCGACGCCGAGCGCTGCAAGATCGCACGATAAGGTTTGAGGCACGTCAAAGATTCCCTATCTGATTGGACGGGGCGCCCCGGCGCTATAAGAATACACTTATCCGATTGGCTGCGCAATTCCGTCGCGTCAGCCTTTGTTCCCTGCCCGAAACGCGTGCTTATCACGATCGCGTCCCATCGCGCGCTCCGTCGCGACAATAATAAATAAATTTCGACGGCTGCTAATGTCGCCGCCTGCGCGAGCAACTTCGTCCGCAGGCGTCGCGCCCTTCAAGTTCTTCGCCCGACGTCGTATGTTTCATGCAAGTGATTGCACTTTCAGAGCACTCGCGGGGTTTCGGCGCCACTTGCGCCACTACTTGCAGAAGTGGGTATTTATCGCAATGCAAATTCCAAGGCAAATTCGCAGAATGCGGCGACCGTATAGCCGTCCGCAAATAACTGTTGACTATTGTCAACGGGTTTCATATCCCAACTGCGAACCAATTCGGGCGACGACTAAGCCACGTTCGAAATTAATTTTTTGACGGGCAAAGCTGCAAATGTATGGGGTTGGTGTAGTAAGTTTGATTGGACACATAAACGTCGCAGCACCCTCAAGGCCAGTCTCCCCTCGTGCACCGTTCGCTGTAACGTTGCTCCGGCTGCGTTCTCATTAGCCAAGATAATCTGTTTACTGATAGTGCGCTGCTAGCGGATTGCTACTGTGTCCGTTGCCATTCCGGGATCACATAAACCAGGCCCGGAGCGATTCATAAGCTTTGCTAGACCTGCCGACAAATGGTGTGAATAGTGCGTTCCCCGGTGCAACGCACGGCACGCTGCATTGTGTGCAAATTCGTTGCACATCGCTCCCACCGTGGCGCTTATACAAGCCGTGCCGTTGTGCCGGTGCCTGAATTGCATGGTGGGCATCTTCTGATATGCAGAGCGTGCTATCAATTTTGCGCCGTCTATCGTTGCGCGGCGATTTTGCCGTTACGCGTGCACACCCACTTCTTGAATTTCGCACGCGAGCAATCGGATTGTATTCAATTAGAACAATCGTTGTCGTAATGCATTTTGTTGTAGAAAGACGTGAAATCAATGCGATGCTAATCTGGGGCCGCATAAAGCATATTTTAACGCTGATATATAAATGGGATTTGATTATTGCGCGCCATAATCTAAACTCAGGGCATGAATATTCATCGGCGATAAATTATCTATTTTATCTGCGAGCTGGAATTAATGGCTATTCAAATTTCTTTTGTTTGTGGGTTATGTTTGGCTGCGCGAGGAGACCATGCTACGGGATGGGGAAAAAGGTAGTTAACTCACTGTCTTTGTTGGTCAGTAATGAAGTCAATTATGAATGACTGCGGTCCATGGGTGGATGGAGTTGCAGTGGAGCAATGGAAATCGTGTTTTGAGTTCCGACGTCGAAATTGCGATTGTTCTTAGTTTTCATTGTAACGCGTAACGTTCGAAGTATTATTTATTAACTGTATGCATTTGGATATGTGAAAATGGACTTATCGCGAGATTTGAGTCGGGCATTCTGAAATATAACCGTTTAATGATAAAAGGGAATAATGTCGGAGAGAATTATATTGAAAAATAATTCATTTTACAGTCGAAAGATTTTGTTTTAAAGCCAAATGATATTATTTTATAGTATAATTAAACGTTTAAATAGTATTTCTTATAGTGCGAGTGAAAAAGGTGAATATGCGCTTAACAAAAATTGTAAGATAACTTTGTCACGATTGCAGGAATTAGAACACTCTAATTCTGCACAATGTTCTGATATTCAGGTTCTCGAATGTATTTCAATTAAGGGCACCGTCTGGTAAAATGGCTGAACTATTCGACTGATTTTTATGAAATTTGTGTTGCAAAGAGCTATCAATGGATAGAAAACAAAAGTTAACTCGTTTGTTGCAAAAAAGTTAAAACAAATATAGTTGTTAATAATTAATCAAATATAGGGTATTTTAAAAAAGTTAAAGGTACACCAATTTTCATTCCAGTTCAATTTAGTTTGCGCCAAAATATTCGGAATTCAGTTTTCAACAAATCTGTCAGACAGAATTTTGATAGCATTTATAATTTTCTGGTAATCCACTTCTTTATGAAAGAATGTCACAAACAGGCCAAAAATGGGGCTTTTTTCAAGTTTGTATTTACATTAACGCGAAAAAACTTTTTCAAATTGAACAATGAAATTATGTTTGACCAACCTATTCATTATCAAATTCTAAACACTTTAACGAAAACTACATCAAAATCAGATCAAAATTCGTGTACCTTTAACTTTTTAAAGTTAAGAATGTTTGCATACAAAGTTTTCCAGATAATCGAGTTCAAAGTAAGAAGTTCCCTGACAATCACTAAAAATCTTTCGAAAACATGAAAAATAATAGATTCTACGTGTTTTATTTTTTAAATCCATATTCTAGAGCACATAACAAAGTTAGAATATGCAATGAAAAAAATTCGTAAAAAAATCTTTTTTGGCCAAAACGCACCAGATGTCCCCTTAAAAATGTTAGAAGAATTAAAATTATTTTAAATTGTATTAGATTGCAAATCATAAACTTCAACCATAAAATATTGATCGAAAACTAGCGTTTATAATTTCTGTAATTATAATCGTACCTTTTCTTCGGAACAAATATGTCTACAATACATTGTTGGTTAGCGTGAAGCGAAATCATAACAGTGTATCATTATTGCTCATCCCGCTGGCTTTAATTTCATTGACTTGACAAACAAAATATCATCGATGCCGAACAATCCTCAATTAAATATAGTGCAAACCCTCGAAGATCTCATTTTAACTCATGCTTTTGGTTGCATTCTTGTAATATCGGTTTATACAAGAACTGATCAAAGCTTTCGAAGCCGTTTCATTGGTGCGCTCGAATTCCGTTGTTACGTACAACCGAGAACCAATATCGCTTGGCAAAACAAAGCTTTTCGATCGAATTGCGTTGGTGCTCGCATATGACGAGATACTATCATATAATTAATTGCATTGACGCGCGTTGGTGTTAGCGAATTAGCTACTAGCCTTTAGCAGTATTCACAACGGGCAAATCATTAAGTATTTGTCAGCCAGCTTTATTTTGCCGCGCGGGTTGCATATCTGTTGTCATCGCGCGCGTGCGCGCTTGCGCGATTCCACGTTGTTCGCTCGCATTGAATCGGTAACCGGAATAATATTCTTGACGCATTGTTTCGATACGGTCGGCGCTTTCATTTCGCTCATCAGCCGAAAACCGCGCACGCTACGGCAAACAATTACGAGCGGATATTATGCCATGCGGACGTGGCTGAGTCTTTCATTTTAGATACGGCTTAAATAGCCAAAGCCATTAAAGTGTTGGGAATGACAATCTCGGCGCTGGTATTCTGACGTTATATACAGCCGTTTCAATTGAATGAAAACCATTTTTTCACCATTGGAGCCACTTTTTGCAGCGGATTTATGAGCAAGATTCATTTGAAATATTTTAACTCGTGGGTAATTAATGTTATTTGTGAAGTCGGGTTTGCCATTTTTTCACTGGGTTACAATTTTATTACAATTATTTGCAAGGAAATTATCAGGGTGCAATGATTTTTTACGGATTCTTACACGAGAAACTAAATTAACTTTTTAGGTTGTGATTTTGAATATTCGTCTGGAATCATTTGGTCGAATTCCGTGTTATTTGGTTATCACAATATCCATATTTGTTAACCATTGCAATGGATAATTAATACCGCTGTCCCGGAAAATATGGCTAACACATAAATAAATAAATGTATGCACTGATAAAGAATGTACTACAAAGCGAACAATGTTCTTAAACATTTAAATGTTTAAATAAATGCTTGCGATTTTGTTTAAATAGTATATAAAATGTTTGTATATATACTACTAGGGGGGCTTCGCCCACCTGAGCGCTACGCGCTTCAGCCCTCCGAATGAATACTTTTTAACCTAATAAACATTTTTACATATGTAGTGTATGTATGTAGTGTCTTTCAAGAGCCACGGTAGTGGCTCGCGCCAAGTACAAAAGCGTAAGCGAGCCACTACCTATATATATGATACTCTGTACACATCAAGTGCCGTTTCTCGAGGGTCTCGTGTACTTGCGGATAAGGACCGATCATTTAAATTTAAGTAGTCTCAGGGTGCTCACCCTCAGGGGATTCAAAATCCAACATTTCATGAAAATCGACCAAAGCACGAGATATCGTCGGTCTAGTGGAATAACGTCACACGTCGATTTTTGCTTGGAAAACGTCACACATCGATTTTTGCTTGGAAAACGTCACACGTCGATTTTTGCTTAAAAAACGTCACACGTCGAACACTCAATTTTTAAAATGAAATTTAGGTTGATAACACTCGCCAAGTTTTTGTGGAATAATGTCACAACTCGGTTTTCCGAGATATAACAAATAAAATCGTCAAACCTCGCATTACGATTGAGAAACGTCACACGTCGATTACTTATATTTGAATGCCAATAGGAATAATTTGCCACAGATTATTTAAAACATTATGATC
>JABFPB010008296.1:0-10263 GCA_022817645.1 Ceratoteleas bidentatus | reverse complement strand
TCACGTGCCTGAAATGAACTTCCAGTACTTGCATTAAAAGTGCATTAATTTTACGGACATTTTTAACAGTGTAGTAGTTTTGTATTAAAACTATTCCTTTTATTATAGAAGGATTTAGTTTTGTCGATATATTGAGTGGAAAATCCTTTCATTTGAAACAATTCCTTTCATAATGAAAAGATTGTTTTAAGAGTGTATCAGTTCTGAAGTTGATCTTTCAGGACATGCATTTATACAAACGGCAATTGTTTTACAGTATATTAAAAAAACTCCCTAAACTAGCTAAACAATTTCGTAATAGAATAAATAGTACAAACATTCCGCTAGGAAATTTCCAAAAACAATTTTGCTAGCGTCCTGCAATGCAGATTCATAAATAAGAGTGCTATGAAATAAAGTTCGTAAAATGAGGTAACAAGAGAGTGAGTGATCCATGCGAATAAAATGAAATAACTATGTACATTAATCATCCATTACATTCCACAGTATTCCAGATCTAATAATTTCACATATTTAAACATTTCCTTAAAACAGCAATACGTTTTCCTATTTGAATTTACTATTTTTCCACCAGAAGCGGGATCCTATCACTACTACATTTCAACATCTTTCAACCAGTTTCTCCTATTTCAAACTTTCATTTATTTCAAATCGTTTTCTATCACACAAATTCGGATATCGATTCTAAACAACCGAAGTCGCCCAATCGAAAAATCGAATCCCGATGCCTCGCACTCGTGGGATTAATTATAACCAAAACGAAACATGCCGACGCTCCGGAATGCGCTGCAGCACTTAACGAATTTCGACGATTACGTTATTAAAATTCCTCGGGCGCGATTTCCCTCCGGCCGGAACGATAAAACGGCGCGTGGACACCGCGCCATCCAATTCGATCGGCGGGCGTGCGCCAGTTATGCGCGCGCGATTCCTTCGCGCAAACACAGCCAAGAAGCGCAAAGCCGCGAAAGAAGGCAATTGGCAATTGGCCGATCGATATCGGCGAATTCCGCGCGACTCGTTAGCCCGCGAAATTAATTTCGGAAATTCGCCGCCAGGGGCCGCAGCGCGGCGTAAACATGTCGCGAAACTTCAGCGCCAATTTTTCTTCGCCGCGGAACCGCGAAACTCGGCGATCGCGGAACTTCGGTCGCCGCGACGAGTTGTTTGAAGCCGGCGGTTAACCGTTTTTCAACACGCGTCAGCGGATAATTTGACGCGCCGAATAAATCAATCCCCGGGGGCAATACGCTCGAGGACGGCGCGTCAAACGTTTTTAACAAAGTAAAGCGCATTACGGGCATTATGCAGCTCGCGTACTTCATTAAGCGGCGAGTTGACCCTGCGGAAATGTCCCGGCCAGATATTCATCGGGCGAAGTAGAAATTGTAATCGCGATGAAATGTGGGCCTGGTTTGGAATAGCTGATGAGGGGTGGGGTAAAATCGGGGGCCTGAAAATACTGCGGGGGATGAGGGGGTGATTTGAATATTTTATGGCAGAGGAACTGCGAGACTTTTGTCAGCCTGGGACAAAAGATTGGACGTCGGGAAGTTGTAATTGATTGTACCTGATCGGATTTAAATCGGTCAGTCAAGGAGTGTTTGTGGAGGACGTGATAAGTTTGCTCAAAATAAGTTCAGTTGAGTTAATTGTTCGATAAGTAAAATTGCGAATCATGAGGCAATTTTATCAAATTTACCTTGATTATTAAAGGTATTATTTAAACAAAAATTGTTTTTGTGTTTGTGATCGTTCAGTTATCCATTTGGTTATTTTATTTACCCTTCATTACCCTTATTCATTACACCTTTTTCCTGTGGTGACTAACATGGTTGGATTTTGTAATACGATAAATAAATTAAATATGGCATGACATCAGCTAATAAATGAATACAAAGCTGCGAAAAAATGCAGAAAATAAACCAGACTTTCTGGTTAATTATGCATGTACACTTTTTACTAAAATCCTGTCGTAATAAAAAGAGTTTACATTTAGATTATGAACGAAGAAAGAACTAATCAACTCTGCAAACAAAATTGTTCGTTCTTAGAGTGTATTAAATTTAAATTTTATCTAATGATTTATACCCAGTCAGGTAAACGTGCCAGTTTTCGTGAATCAATCGTACCTGTCGATTCGACATGTAACGCTATCTAATTCTTCGAATAATAGAAAGGTAGGCATATTTTGGAACGTAGTTAATCGTGAATGAGGATTGACGCAGAGTGGCATTACCTACCATTTAAGGATCACTGCTGTAAATAACAGCATTGTTAGTTAAGAACGAATGATCTCCTTCTGTTTAACGTTTTATTAAATTACTTACTTAAAGAATTATTTACTACGTAAATCAAAAAGCGAAATCTCTATGTCTGCACTGAGAGAAATTTCTGCATAAAACTTTCAGTATGTTGTACATTACAATGCAGTTCAGTACTGTGTACATTAAAATTAATGTAAAAGTACGTGAAGTTTAATTTCCTATTCTATACAAATAGCATAGGAATATTGAAATTTCAAGTACTTGTATATTAAATTTAATTTACATCATTGATATGAGCTTCCAGTTTTTACATTAAATTTCATGACATTTCTGACAGTGTGCATTTCAGTATTCCAACATTTTGCTCCATAACTGATCATCGATTTAGCTGCAATACGTATGATGTTACTAGTATTGGTAAAATATTTTTTCTGTTTGCAATCAGCTTCACTCAGACAAAGAGAAGCTGAATTCTTTCCACAAGTCTGCCTTTTGTAATCTTATCATCAACGTTACCATCAGTACAATAACCTAACAGCACCGCATAAAGCTGGGAAAAAATTGCACTTCTAACCATATTGATATCACCTATCCTTTTCTACTCTGAAAGAATTGGTCGGGAAGAATTGGGATTGAATTCTTCGGGTCTAAATTCAAGACACCCTTTGGAGAATATAGATAGATATAAACCAGAGATAGAACTTCTCAACCTTACCAGAAATAATCTCAATCTCCACCTTGATAGAACATAAAGTATAATATATATACACACATCAAGGCATCAAGTTCTACCAATGCATCCAACACTCTTGCACATTTTCCTTGATCCCTGAATTTTTCAACACCAGCTTGACCTTCCAGGGTCCAAAACTTGTTTTGTTCATCGTTTGGGTCATCCATTTGTCGAACCCGACCAGCATAACATCTCCATCCCCACCCTGCATTTCGACTTATTCTCACTGCATCCGTCCTTGGACGAAGTAAAATCCGATCGTCAAGGACTGCCTATCGCTCGCAAAGACTTGCAAAAATAATTGGACCAGATAAGGGTTCGGCGCACACGTGCGCGACGTATTCGATGCTCATCCGTCGACGTTCGTGGGGCGCCGTGCGCTCATACATGTTGCAAGGAGTATCGACCTCGGCGCATCTCGCACGGCTGCCGTGTATTCTTTACAACGATTGGAGAGCTTGTTGAAACGTCGCCATGAAAAAGGCGAACGCGCAGACTCCGTTGAATCAACGTTGCCGAATGTCAGCGCTCCCGAAAACGCCGGCGGGATTTAATTATTTCGAGCCACGCGTCCCTTTTGACCCCAATTATTCAAAGCTCGTTCGACGTTAACACGGCGGCGTGAAAAATGTGGCTTTAATGAATTTAAAGCGTTCTGAAAGGCACAGTCGGTCCGTGCATAATGACGTATGGAGCGACGTCTTCGCGGTGTAAAATAATTAGGGAGGACTTAACGCGGGCAAATTAACATGTGTCTCGCGTACTTCGCCACTTATCAGTAAATGTTGCGCGGAAAATTCAATGAATTATGTATAAAGTTACCTGCTTAGAAACTACGGCCGATAAATCGTCGGCTTCACATAATATTAGTCAATTGAATGCACGATGATTTGTTGTGAACTTAGGCCGCCGTGAATCATTACTTTAATTAGCGAAGTTGCATAGGAACTAATAAGTTACAATTGGGCGCGATTGATGAACGTTTTGTTATCGATCACTTGTGGCAATCGAAATTAATTGTCCGGAATGATTAATCGTCCGGATCGGTCATTTGGAAAAAGGTGGCGCGATTCCGGTGACCCCGACGTGATCGACGCTTCTTTGTCCGAAAGAGTCATAATGCGGTGATAAGACGCCGGTGGAATTTATTATGTTTATGGTTGCAGCTTAGGCAGACACACAATGTGTATTGCTGGCGTAGGAGTACTGTTGTGCAAACTTGTTTCAGACTTAGCGCAATAAGTTTTAGCAATTACGAATGCAACATTAAGTAAACTTGTTTGGAACACAACAGCCATGCAGTTTCAATGATTCCACGGTGTCCCTGGCGAAAATCATTTTTCCGCGGAATTAAATCAAACCGGGATAACTAAGCGCGAGCGGCTTATTTCTATTTATAAGACAATTTCGTTCGGATTGAAATGATACGTTCGCGAAATGTATTGTTGGAAAATAATTGAATAACCGATGCCGGGGTACGCCGAGGACAGTAATTTCCGCGAAAACCCGAACACCTGCGGTGCGCGAGTAATTAAGTTTAACATTATTTGGAATTTTAGCGTTTTTCAAAGCAAAACGGTTTGTTTTTACATGCAGTCCTCCTTTAATGAGAGTTTTTAATGGGTATTTTAATGAGCACTCGTACGCATTACAGTCACGAAACCAAGGAGAAAAACGTAACAAAAATTGCGTTATACCTTGCAATTTGCGCGATCCGCACGATGCTAAGGTTCGCGGAAAATTTAACCAATTGCGATGCAATACTGTTCTTGAACATTCAATCATGAAGTCTTATTACTCCGGCATCACTGCGAACGTTCACGAGTTCCGTTTTTCGTATTGTAATTTAATTGAATGAAATGCCTGGCTTCTGCAATTTTTCCTCGAGTAGTATTTAATTTTCTTAAATCGAGTTTATTGAAAACGGGTTTTTGGTCTTTCCTGGTAAGGTTTTGACTCGGAGTCACAAACCTTTTGCCAGAAAATATAAGTTCTCATGAAAAAATTTACGAGTTTCCAATGTTGCTATTTAGTAGAACTAATTTTAAGATTTTCTTCACTCTATACGAGGCTAATTTTATTCACGAATTTACGAAACTGGTCGGAATGTCTCATCCCCATGTTTTTGTTTAATCAGTATCGCAATAGCTTGACTTACTCCCCGAAGTCTGTCTGAGTACTCCTCCTCAAGTGTCCCTGTAAAACATGACCAGGCTGCGGTTTTGCAGACATGCGGGTATTGTTTTGCGGAAACCCGCCATAATATTCCGACAATAAGCACTCGGATTGCGAAGCCCGGAAGATGCTGCCGCAATAACCGCGAGCTATCGCTGCAGCGTTGTAAAAAATGCCCCACCTGATCCTCGCGAAATAACTCGTTTTCGACCACGCTGTTCTCGTCGCTGGTGTTGCCCGGAATCGAACAATTTTGACGCGCGAATTCCGTCCGAATGTTAAAGTTGTCCGGCACCGCTTTAAGGAATTTCTCAAGGCTGTTGTCGAAGCAAGTTAATACTTTGGCCGAAGTTGCTCCGTACTTGGCGCAATTTATAGTTCGCCTGGTATTGCGTTATATGTATATATATGTTAAAGTAATTACGCGGGTGTCGTTACGCGAATTTACATTCGATTACCGTTTTTAATTCGCGCCGAACAATTTGCGCCCGTCAACAGCCAGTCGAAGCTCCGAAATATAAATGCGACACTGTAACGACGTCTTTTGAGGGATAAAGCTCCTCAGCGCGTGCAAACGCTTCTTTTGAAGTTGCCCGGGAAATCTTTTAAGGACGATGACGCGGCTCGGCCGAAATAAAGTTCGTTAGCCTGAAACTTCGCTCGGTCATTTTCGGGGGTCGACTCGGGCGCAGGTTCCGCCGCGTCTTATTGACCGGAGTCGTTCGCGAATTTGATTTCGGCGGCTGCGAGATTGAAATTGATCGAATCCGGTCGTCGCTGGCGATGCAGCGAGCTCCTTGAGGTCGAATTAAAGTAAAACAGGAAGGAGGAAAGAAAACAGCGTAGTCGTCCGGCATTTCCGTCGTCCGTTTGAAAAACGAGCCCCGATCTGCCGCGTTCGACCTCTGGTCAGTTCGCGAGTCATTCGAACGCGGTCCGAAACATGAGTGGCGTATGTATTTGCGACCGGGGTTATGTCCTGTGGATTTGCTTTAGTCGGATCAGATGACATAGCGGAAAGTCGGCTAATTTGGCCAACATTTTACTGAAAAACATTCAAGACAATTCCTAACCAAAAATAATATCATTTGGTCCTTAGTATAAAAAATTTCCCACTTCCCTCATATTTAGACTGTTTGTTTGATTCACAATCAACAGAAATATTACACTGAGAGAAATCGTTGAAGTTGGAACAACTCGATAAAAGTTGTTTTGACTAGATTTGAGTAAAAACAACTCAAAACGAGTAGATTCTACTCCATCCAGAGTTAAAAAGCGCACGACTCAATTTCGAGTTGGAGCAACTCTAATTTAGAGTCAGAATAACTCTAATTTAGAGTTGAAACGACTTTTGACAACATAACCTATGCATCGTTTACTCCATGTCCAAGTTGGTTCTACTCCTTTCTTGAGTTGTTTTGACTCCTGTTTCGAGTTGTGCGCTTTTCAACTCAAAAAGGAGTTGGAATTACTCAAAGTCACCCACATTTTCCTCAGTGTAGTTATTCAATGATTGAAACATTTTTTTGAACATTTTTTAAACATTGGGCAAAAATAATTTTTGGTTTATTCTTGAAAGATTTCTTTAATATATACCAGAAATGAACCAGAAATATTTCTCTGAAATATTATTTTGAAAAAAAAACAATTTTAAGCATGAGGAATCGAACTTATGTCCCCCAAGTGGCAGTCTGCGACTCTACCCGCTGAGTCACCGCGATTCAGAGTACATCTTGCCTTCGATAGTCGCTATCACTCGTAAACAGAGATTTCTGAATTGTACTATGACTATGCTCAGAATGTACTCAGAATATTTTTCAAGAACATTTCAGACATACAAGAAAAATATTCTGAGTACATTCTGGGTACATTATTGCTACATTTCGGAAATCTGTTTTTTTTTCACCACTTGTGTACATATTTTTCATACAAAAAACGTATGTAATCTTAAAATTGGATAACCTACTATCGATTAAAAGTGAATTTCATTATTTTTAAATAAATTTAAATATGTCACAATTACCCTGATTGATCATTTTGCAACACTAAGATATCGTAAATTCGGTTGCACCATCGTGAAAGGTGTTATTTTTATTAGAAAAGGATTCTTGATAGGGTGAAAAGACTGTTTTCAGAGTGAATATATGGCAAAATTGTTCGAACCTAACTTACGTTAGACTCGTCGCAAAAGTTTTCGGCATGCATAATGAACGTCACGAATGTAGTCGTAACACTCGACAATTCGATCCAACAATAATAACAGAAACATGCCCCGAAATTGGCGCTGATAGATTTACGCCTTTACTTGCGAGCTCCAATAATGGGTGGATTTCGTGGTCCAGTGAATATATAAGTGTTCGACATCGCGCGCGCGAAGATTATGAAATGTTCTGCAGTTCAGACTCGTGAGATTTTTCCATTGCCGAACGTATAAATCACTTACACGCTGCACCGCCGAGCTTCATATTTAAATCACAACGATCTTACATTTTTGCTTATACCGCAACGCGGAAATGACTCAACAACAATAATCCTTCGAATGATTTAGAATGGCCTCGTTAACCAGGTTCACCGGGAGTATAAAAATAACACTACGAACTCCCGTTGCACCGGTTTTTTCAGCATTTGCGAAATCATGAATAGTCATTGAAAAGTTGTAACGGTTCACTCAAAAGAACGATTATTTTGTGTACTTTTCATCCCGCACTGCATTCTTTTTCGCGAGTTCACTGTTTTGCAAACACTGTCCAGTTTGTACTGCGTTTAAGGGGATTTAACAATCGCAACTCGCGAAGGCGCTGCTTTGTCAATGCGTTTCGTTCAACCAACAATTTCTTTCATTCGAGAAAATTCGTTAATTAGCGCGGAGTCTAAACTTTGGTTTATCGTTCTACGTGCAAAGTTTGTTAATTACACGGTTGTAATATTATATTGAAAGACGCATTTTTACGTAACGTCGATCCGTTTCATTTGACTTTGTATCTCTTTATAGAATACTTCATGATGTTTAATTGATAACTCTAATTAACGTGTAATAAATTATGAATCTACTGCAAAATATGCATTGTATTAACATGAAAAATTATTAAACAATTTACTTATGGAGGGAATATACATGTAGATTTTTCAAAAAATCAATTTTTTTATTGCATAATCCCAATTTGCAACATTTCAAGAATATCGTCTTGAATTTTCAGTTCAAAACTCAAAATAAGCTGCGTTCGGGAGTGATCGCTGGCAACGCTGACAGCGCGCTGGTAACGCTGCCAGCGCGCTCGAAGTCCTGGCAGTGCGCTGAAAGCGTTGCCAGCACTTCGAGTCATGTCGAGACAAGTCAAAACGTGTCAAAAATATTTTCAAATTCCAAAAATGTAGACATCTATCGAAGGATATATGTCGATACACTTCGATATATATCGATTACCGAAGTACATCGATATATATCGATTATCGAAGTACATCGATATATCAATTATCCAAGTGTATCGACATATATCCTTCGATATATGTTTACATATTTGGAGTTTGAAAACATTTTTTACACGTTTTGGCTTGTCTCGATATGTCTCGAAGTGCTGGCAGCGTTACCAGCGCGCTGCCAGCGCTGCCAGCGTTTACTCCCGAACGCATCTAGAGAAAATCGCTGTAACAATGGGCTGGCCCGAGGGGGAGGAGTTTGCCATATATACTTCAAGATGTTAAAAAAAGTTCGATTTTCCTGTTTAAAATTGAGAACAAATACGAACGTTTCAAAATTATATATGAAATAAATTAATATAATATGGAATTCATGTTTAAATGATATATTTTTACACAAATATTTAAACTGTACGTAAGCATTCTCTTTAGAGTAAACAAAAAATCAATTGTCAGCAGGTTAAATTTATTCATTTTAAGCTTTTTAAAACATTGAACTTCGTTACGTTAATAATTTTTTAAATTATAAAATTTTTTAATGTTGACGAGCTGTTAATAATTAAAGATGTAAAGTGGAAAAAAATTTATTATACAATTGTTTCCATTTCTGCACATAAATTACTCATTTTAACAATCCTTTCATTTTAATAAAAATCATTATTCACTCGGGAGTGAATATCTCAATTCCGCTTCATATTATGAATTTGTGGGTTAGTACCTCTGAATCTCCACACTTTAAGGGTTATTTTAGTGCAAAGTGTACAAGATACATTTTCAATTTAGAGGTTTAATATAATTGCAAAATCAGTTTCACTCGTTCGAAGTATATTTCACAGGAATTCATCATAACTGGTCGTGGCAAAGGAGGAAAAGGCTTGGGAAAAGGTGGTGCCAGACACCACAGGAAAGATCTCCGTGACAACATCCACTGATAGAAAAATCCGATTTACTCGGAATCGGATTTTTTCGTGACTTTTTTCGGAAATCACACGAAGTCACATGAAATCGCTCAATGAAGTTACGAAAATTCTACATTATAAAAGATAACAATGCGCATATTTTCTTCCATTGACATTTTTTGTCACCACAACAGTTTATGTTATAAATGGTAAAAACCGGATTTTTAATAAAAATTCACTGGAAGTATACTTTCTTCAATGCATTTTCGCACTCTGGGTTGAATATCTCAATTTCACTTATTATTATAAATTCGGGGGTTAGTACCCCTTCGTTTACACACTTTTAGGGTAATATTAGTGCAAAGTGTACGAGCTACATTTTTAATTTAGGGGATGAAAATGGGGATCGAAAAAACCGTTTCCTCGTATATTTCCGTCAGTACATTTTCACATTCGGCGGTGAATATCTCAATTTCGCTTGTAATTATGACTTTGTGATACCCCTGAATCTACACACTTTGAGGGTAGTTTTAGTGCAAAGTTAACGAGGTACATTTTTAAATTACGGGATGAAAACGGGAATTGATTATCTGGTTTACTCGGCCGACGTATCCCAGCAAAAAATAACAAATAGAAAAGAATACAAAAGAATTGAAAAATATAAATTGAATTCGATTCGGCATTCATATTTTTATTTTCAGTTCTTTTCTATTCGTTTCTATTCCAGCGATTTCTCAATGTTTCAAACGAGCAATTTTGAATTCTTCAGAAA
>JABFPB010008295.1:0-10267 GCA_022817645.1 Ceratoteleas bidentatus | reverse complement strand
TAGTTTTGTTAGTTTTGTTAGTTTCGTTAGTTTCGTTAGTTTTGTTAGTTTTGTTAGTTTCGTTAGTTTTGTTAGTTAAAAAAACTAACAATAAACGTTTAAACTAATATTAGTTTCCCCATCAGTAACCATGTCTTTTTATGTCTTTTTAATTATGAACATCATTTTCATAAATTGATATTCGCAAATTATTTTCACAATTTAAGTTTTCATAACTTCTTTAATTTATTTCAAATTGTTTCAAATTGTTTGAAGACATTTTTTAGTCGATTTCAGGGACCAATGATTTTTTTAATGCAAAAACTAATTTCTTTCGCCAAAATAACGCGAATAACCGAGAAAATGGACTGGAAACAAAAGTGCGCTCGAAATTAGAGCTCGCGACGTCTTTTTTCAAAGACCTTCGCGGGATTCGGAGAAACTTTTGCGGCAAGCATATTTTCGTCCTTCGCGCCCTGCAAACTATGACGCATTCTGCACACGTGAAACTTTACACCGTTGCACGTATGCGTATACATTTAAATATGAGCATAATAAGTCTTCATTTCTTCCACGAAGTGTTCAACTTGATGCTGAAGTTGCTCTACGTTGAACGAAGCGCGGATCTCACGAGCTTGCGGATTCTCGGCCCGAAAATTGACGCCTTCGGTGCGATCTGCGTAAGCGACTTTGCGCCGAATGGGTGCAAGCGAATTAGTATTTTTATGGGATTGCCATTTTCTGGAAAAGCGCGGAAAAACGAGATTGGACTGAGCAACGAAGAAAATATTTCGGCGATTTTGCGTTACAGAATAAGAAAAATGTTTAGGTTACAATTCAATTTTTGATAGATCAAGAATGATTGGGTCTTAAAAGGGATGCTGTTTTAGGGCAGTAAAAGATACAAATGTTTATTTTTATATTGTTTCATTTTGAGTAAAAAGAATGTCAGTCAGGTTTAACAATAGCTAAAAGTTAGAATTTGACATTAAAGATGGAAGATATACGGATTTATAAGAGAACTGCCATTTAATTCAAATATTGTTTCAGAAATAGAATATTGGTTTAATATCAAGTTTGTGTTGAACATTTGTATATTATATATTTACTCAACATCAGTAAAGTTGAGTAAGTTGAGTCAGTAATAAATCAATAATTTTTTTATTTAAAAAAAATGTCAGTCTTATTCAATTCAGTTGAATTAATTTGATTCAATTAGTCAGTGTGAGTAAATAGGAAATTGAAAGTTGAATCAATATGGAATAAATAAACCGTCAACTTAAATTCCATAGTGATTTAATATTGTTACACATCGAATTAATATTATTACAATGAACTATCAACTCAAAATTAATTCAGATGCAATATTCACATTTGATGACATCAATATTGATGACGTCAATATTGAGTTAATGTCGATTCAACAAATTATTAACTTAGATTCTGTATTCGAATAATACTCGCCATTCATTGAATATTTATCAGTAAGTCAATACTGAGTCAATAATTCAATATTTATCAGTAAGTCAATACTGAGTCAATAATTCAATATTTATCAGTAAGTCAGTATTGAGTCAATAATCCAATATTTGTCAGTAAGTCAATATTGAATCAATTTCAGTATACTGAATCAGTAAATCTTGCATTATCAATGCATTAATATCGATTCAAAATCGATATTAATGCATACAAATAACTGATTAATGACTCAGTTCCACAAATATGTCTTTTACTTACTCCTAACCTAAATTTCGAAGAAAACTACTGCAATTTGAAAATAAAGACTACACTCTAAAAAAAGATCTGTATTCATTCAAAAAATACCTCTAAACTCCCCCCCCCCTCTCCCAAAAATTTATCGATTCAAAAATCGTCATCTTTCGCCAACCCTTAAATCTCCCCAATTTTTCTCCTCCTCAACCTTCCGAAATTCTCTAAGCTGCACCATTTTCGCCGTTCAATTTCATCGCTCTCCCAGCCGAGGGAAAAGAACGACGCCCAGCAAACATCGTTCAAACGGGAATACGCGATATCAAATGCGCGGCGACGTGTAAGTATTCCGTTTCTTCGATAAACAAACGTATTATGACAAGATGCATGCTCCCATGTGTGCGCGCATGACAAAACGTCGCCCGCCGAATCCGGGCCCTCGTCATATATCGCTGGTACGCGTAGCCGGAACGTGGCCGTGCTTCCCGGAACTCGGGCGTTCCGCTGGCATCGCGCTTTCCAAGGTAACCCCGCGAAACGTGTATCCAATATCTTGATAGCCCGTCTTATTTCATCTGCCGCGCGCGTATTCTCGTGCGCCGCTCGCGGGACAATGAAATTACAAGCGCGCGCACGCATCGAAAGAAAAATCTTCCGCGCGGTGTCAAATTACATCGACGGAATCGTGGCGGGATCGCATTTTTTGTGGATCTGCGGGTACCGATAGGTTTAGACAGATTTCGTCAAAAAAATTGTGAAAAAGTCGAAGGTTGAGGTTATTGCAACATCGGAGCGAAAGAAGATTGTAATATTGAGTCAATATTGGAAGGATAGTTTAAAAGATATTGGTTTGAGATTGATTTGATTGAAAAGATCGATATGCATATAATTCGAAATTACATGGGTAAATCAATATTAATATATGAAGTCAATATTCGAAACTAATGACTCGAATATTGAGTCAATATTAGAATAAGAGTTTAAAAGATATTGACTGGTTTGAGATTGATTTGATTGAAAAGATCGATGCCGAATATCAGTATAATTCAAAGTTATGGGTAAATCGATATTAATATATGAAATTAATATTCGAAACTAATGACACGAATATTGAGTCAATATTGGAATAAGAGTTTATAAGATATTGACTGTTTTGAAATTGATTTGATAGAAAAGATCGATGCGCGTAGAATTCAAAATTATGGGTAAATTAATATTAATATATGAAATCAATATTCGAAACTAATGACTCGAATATTAAGTCAATACTGGAATGATAGTTTAAAAGATATTGATTGATTTGAGATTGATTCAAAAGATTGAAAAGATCGACGTTGTTATAATTTTCGAAATTACGCGAGTAAATTAGCATTGTATGAAATCGAATTGATGACTCGAATATTGAGTCTATTGAGTCATTTATCACTGCGTCATTTTGTCGAAGACTTCGATAAAAGCATCAAAAACTAGTTTGAGTTAAATTACGAAATGAAATTCGCTATAATGCGCATGCGCACTCAAGAAAATTACTGAGCGGTGTGAATTTTCACTCCTTTGCTTCACTGTTACATTCACATTCCGTTGTCAGCAATAAATTATTACTGTGTATGAATGTGGAGTTAAAAATGTATTTTAACTTGAAACTAGTATTTTGATTTTAATTCTAATGTCTAACAACAATCTTTCATTTAGGCGATCCTGAGGAAAGCTAAAAAGCTATGCTTTATAAAAAAAGAAGATAGAAGTGATGAAAAGATGCGGGTTGTTCTCTGATATACGTCCCGGCCTATCAGATAATTAAAAATGGTACACCTGATAAATGTAACAACCTGATAAACGTTTTTCACCCCCTTTTCATTTATTTCGATGCCCAGTGGATGAGGCGAGTGAAGCCACAAGTTTTTAGCATGTACAACAGGCCGGTGAGGACATATAACGTCAGTGAGTCCTATCACCGCAAATTCTTGGACCAGTTTGGTTTGAGACCAAAATAATGCAAATGTTGAAAGTTGAGCTTGCTGTAATATCGGAGCGAAACAGAACTATAATATTGAGTCAATATTGGAATGAGAATTTAAAAACTATTGATTGATTCGAGATTGATTTAATTCAAAAGATCGATGTTAATACAGTTTTCGAAATTACAACGGTAATTTCGAAGTCCATATTAGGCAATACCAAGGTATTGACTCAATGTTGATATTGTTAATATTGAGTCAATATCAGTAAAAAGGAAAATCTTAAGTTAATTCAATATTGACTTATAATCGAATATTGGCAATTACAGTTACATTTCATTTTTTTTAATCTACGGGTGTACAGATACGATTCACCGAAAGAATTCGACAAATTATTCGAAAAAATAAAAAATTAAGGTTATTATACCATTGGGGCATTGAAAATCGGTGGAATTATAATATTGAGTCAATATAAAAATGGGAGTTTGGATTAATTTCATTTAATTTTTAAGAGATCGATACTGATCTGATTTGTTAAATTACAACGGTAAGTCAGTATTAGTATATGCATTCGATATCGATGACTCCGAAATTAACTGAATATCGATTCAATGTTAATTAACTAAATATTGAATCAGTTGTGTCAATCTCAATAAAAGGAAAGTGTAAGTTAATTCGAATCAATCAGTTATCCTGTAGGCAACTGTAGGCAATATTGATTGAGTATTGGCAATTTCAGGATATTCAATCAATATTGGTAACGTCAATATTGAGTCAATATCAGTGAAAGATAACGCATAAGTCATTTCAATATCTAATCAATAAATTATATATAATATCCTATGTGCTCTACGATGGTATGTTGAGTAAATATCATTAAAAAAGGAAATTCGATCGAATATTATCCGATTCAATATTGAATCAACTCTCATCTGGACGTTTTTTTTCAAAATTCGAATTATCCGAATTAAACAATTTTTCCTTATCATTAACGCCATCGAAATGGCCACCATCCATAAACCTCGCCGAAAATAGAGTGATCATATTGGTTGTCCTAAAAATTGCTCGACACAATGCATTGACAGCTCGCTCGGTCTACCTTAAGTTAAGGCCATCAAATTTTCAGACCAAAGATATGGCCATTGTTCGTGTCTGATTTAGCAGACCTCATTCCATATGAAACAGGTCTGGCTCACGAAAGTTCGCTTAAAATTGTAGCGGCGACATTATCTAAACAACCGTTCTGCAGCGAAAATTTCTCGCCGGCGAATTTCGAAAAAGTTGGAAGCAAGGAAAATGCGAGGCGAGAAAGCTTGGAGATGTTACACGGTTTTCGTAAAACGAGCTCACGTAATCGCGTTCTGCTTTTTTAAGAATAATTTTTCGAATGCTGGAGTTTGGTGTGTGTTGATTTTGAATTTATTTGATTCGTAGATAATTTTTAAAATTTGAGCAAACTTTCAAAATGTATGCAAGGTTGTTAATGAGAGTTTGAAATTTGAGAATTTTGAGGAATTACAAAAAATAATAAGAGGTTATTCACTTTGAAAGTTGATTTTCAAGTACTGAGTCAATCCTGATAATGACAACATTGAATCAATATTGAATCAGTATCAATACTGAAGACTTCAATCCTAAATCTATACTAAAATATAAGAATGACATAAGTCAACAGTGATATAGATAACTATACACTGATTCAATGCTGTTGACAGTGATAACTAACCAATATCAATAACGAAATTACCAACATCGAATACATTCTCAAGATTATCACACGACCACCAAATTAAAACCATTCAAAGTTTTCTAATATAGCAACCAAACAAATTATCTCGAAGTCGATGACATTCCTACCCCCCTCTCCAAGACTTTACTCCCCTCGGGCCGTTATTAACTTACTGCACCCTTTCCTTCCTTCTCCCACAATCAACAAGCTCATCACACACTTCGGCCATAATCTCCGCGAAAATAGACCACGCCAGCCAAATCGAACCACCCCATCCAGGCAATCTGCCTCGGCCCCCTTCCTCTCCAATTAGCCTAAAAATGATAACGCATCAGATTAATTACATCCTTCGCGCCAAATCACGTTAGCGCCGAATCGAAATAAATCCGACGCGAGCCAACTCGTCTCTGTCATCGTTACATCAGCCCATCTACACGATTTCATCCTACAACGACACCCATCTGTGTATGTGAACATGCATGCCTATATATACACACATAGACATGCACCACCATGACAAAAACACGTCCGACAGCGAAGTAACGCACGGACATCGTTAGAATCCGTCAATTAAAAGTACGACAAAATGACGGCCGGGCAATTATTGGCGGCCAAAGCTCGGAAGGCAGCGGGTAATTGCGGCCGCCGCAGCACAAAGCCGCGCATTTATTTAATGGAAATACAATTACCGAGAGCGCAGAGGGCGCTGATGTATGCGCGACGCACGTGGCGCGCCGGTCAATTAAAAATTTCACGACGCCCGCGAGGGGGCGCGCCGCGTGCACGCACGACGCTCGCGTGTCGCGATTAGCGCTAATGACACGCGCGAGTCAGAGAGCATCGCGGAACGTCCCGCCAATAATAACGGACGGATGGGTGGCAGGAAATTATTGGAGAACGAGTGTCGTTGGTGGTCTTGGGAGTAGGGGAGTTGTAAGCCGATTGTAAAAAAGTAAAGGAGGCAGTGGAAGTAAAAAAAATTCTAAATCTTGACCATCTCACTCAGAGAATTGAACTCGAGACTCGGCGGTAGAGAGTTGCAACGTTAGCCTCTCTGCCGGAGGGGCTGACATTTCCAAATCTTGATCAAAATATGGAAGTGTTGTCTTAACATCTTCGATCTTTGTCGCGGATTACGGTTTTACTATTACTTTAACATCAAAGAAAATCAAAACAAAAAACAAACGACTACAAACTACGCAAAAAAGAATCGGAATATAGTAAACATTGGAGGTTTGTGTTCGATCGAGATAGAACATGGAGATGGATACGTTTGCCATGATCGTCCACTGCGCGTACTTGGGCACACACAGCTTTTGTCTTTTTATCCTTATCAATCGGAGCACTTCTATAAACTAGGACTTGCTGCACGTCACTAAAGCTTTTTTTCACTAAAGCTTCGAGAAACTTGGATTGCTGCACGTCACTAAACCTTTTCGGGTATCTAATCTCATCGGGTAGAACATGACTGTTTTTGGCCAATTGGGTATTCGAACATAAATGTCGCACTGTTTACGTTTCGGTGTACCCAAACATTGCACCCCGTTCGATGCTGGATAAGAGAAACATATTAGGTCCGGTCAATCCGATGTAACAGGCGCTAAAATAATTGATGTCGAACACAATTCTTACAATTGAAGGATATATTGTTTTAAGGAACTACACTGTAAACCCAATGTGGAAACTTACACACGCTTTTCCATATTATACGCTGCATGAATACATTTAAAACGTAAAAATAAAAAGCTCAAACATTCATTTTCAAAGCTTATTTAAAGTGAAATAAGGGTTACGACATTGCTTAATATTTTGTAACTTCTAGCTCAGTGATCGGAAAAATCGGAATAAAATGGGAAAAAACCGTTTTTGGAGGTATTTTTGAGATTTGTTCATGCTTGTTCCGCTATTTAAACTCACATAAAAATAAAAAATTTAAACGTTTTTTTTTCGTTTAAAATTGGCGCCAACAAATTATGAAAAAATGTAGTCTTATAGAAAAAATTATTCTGTTATGTTTAATATCTTTTTCCATTCAGTTAGGTTAATGTGATGTCGACGAAAAAATTAAAATTAAAAAATCATGTTTTTTGACTTTCAAGGAATGGGGTCGAGGGTGGGGGACTAAAACACCTCTCAAATATAAAATTAGTTTGGTAGAATCATAGTTGTAGTACTCCTATGTAATTGGATTTTAGGGAACTTAAAAATATTCATTAATGAATATTTTTAGAAGTGGCGAAGATGCTACGATTTTTTACGTAAATGAAATCACATTTTTGTCACAAATGATATCCAGATGAGACCGTATTGGCATAAACAATGACCACCGCTTTGGTTCCAGGCAGAATAATTCTCTTTAATATTGTCAGGTCATGGTTAATTACTTGATGTACAAAATATTCCAATTTTATAAACATTTTGCATAACTTATTTCATGATAGTCCTACCTTAATTTTGACTTAATATTTCTTCCAGAATTATTTTATCAGAAGAATAAATAAATTAACTCAATGTTGATTTAATACTAAAGTGTCGGTACCCTATCAATATTATATCATTTTCATTGTATTTCAATAAATAAAAAATATCATATCGATAATGAAGTAACACTGTAAATTACTGAACATCGAGTGTAATGAAGCATGAGTTTTTTCTGTATAAGGACTTATCAAAATTTGTACAAACTGAATGTGAATAAGTACCTTAAAAATTATTATAACGTTCTATAAAGACTTGTTGAAAAAGCAGCATAAAAGCTGCATTCAAATTTCATGTTTGAAATTTAAATATTTTTAATAATTTATATTTTAATTGACATTTCATCAAATTTGATTGTTCGAAACGAACGTATTAGTAACTGGAAAACATCAAGGCTAAATTTTTTTATTTTTATTAAGATATCTGAATGTACGAGTTTCTCGTTATGTATGTTTCAAATTCATTTTCCAATGCAAACAAATTAGTGTTAAAAACTTCCAATATTTTAATTCCTGATAATTATCGCAATATGTGAATATAGAAAAAGAAGTTAACAACGTTAGCAAAGACAATCAGCCATTAAAAAGTGGCTTAAAAATGTCAGTTAAAGAAAGTAAAACATCAAAGTTAATCCAAATCGTGATTCTTTCACGCGTTAAGTAATTTGAAATGTTTTTTTTATTTTCGTCCACTTTTAGTAGAAATTCATTTCACTTATTATATGCATTCGTTGATGTACAAATAAATCCTGATCTGAAATTTTGATGTAGTCAGAAGTCTAATCGATTTAATTCCCTATCGAAACGCTCAAAGGTATTTTCATTTCATCTTACGAATCAGAGCAATATTTTATTTCTCGTGATTTCGTACAAATCTATATATCCTTCATACAAGATTCATATCTTCTCTAATTAACGCTTTCGTACAAGCATTTCTTCAAATTTTAGATTTTGTGTGGAATTCTTCGGAAACATAAATGTTTCCCCGTTCCAGTTTCAAATCGATGGATGCCGTTAATAAATCGAACGAAGTGATAAATAATCCATGGTTTTCACGTCAATCACAAAAATGACATATGCAACATCTCGTGGGTAGAACCGGAATTCGCTTTGACAATATATGTTGAAAATACATTTCGTTTTTCGCGTTAATTTTTAAAGTACTCATTTCCATCATGAAAATGTTACTTTAAAAGACGCGTTTACGCAAAACGTTGAAAAGTTTACTGAAGATAAAAATTAATTCGAGATGTTTAATGTAAACGTTTTTACGTAGAAACCATTTAATTTATAATTTATTCCGTCACGTAAATTTGTACATTTTCCACACTAAAAGATTTTACTTCAAAACATTTTGAAGCTGGAATTACAAAAATTGTGAAAATTAATTAAAGTTCAATTTATTATTTTATAATTACTTGAATTGCGGATTAATTTTATTTAGAACGGACTATTTAAGGTGAATTTATAAAACTCAGTTTTAATTTTTGTTCCCATTATCTGCAAAATGTACAAAAAGTGACATTTGACAAATGCTGTCATAAATCAGTTTCTCAATACAGTTATTATTCGCTTTTACGAGAAAAAGCCGCTAGAATTTCGAGTACTCCCTCATTATATAGCTTTTTGAATAACAAGGTAATTGGCGGTCCTTTATTTTATTTATATACAAATATATATGGGCGATAAATTTGTATTTCGTACTCGCGTAACATCCATAAGAGGAGCTAACCAACAGCACAGTATTATAGGTACCTTTACAGCTACCATGAAACTGATTCCTACTATGCTATATATGCATTGGCTGGAATTCCTACTTGCAACATGTGATCAAAATATCGCATTATTTGAAGTGCACACTTTAAATCGATTTGCGTAAAAGTCAGCTGTTTCCATAACTTTGTCAAACTTGTTTTATCAATGGACATTTTTACGTTCTTTTTAATACTGTAAAAGTAACAAAGAATAGAAAAAAAGAGTTATTATTTCTGTGATTTGAGGAAACCAATACAATTTTTCGAGAATCGAAAATTTGTTTATTTTTAATATGTGGCGTCAAAAGTTTACATTTTGTTACTTTTTTTATCAAAATTACAATTGTTTACATTTCTTACCTATTGGCATTTTAATTAGTACACCATTTCTTGGATTATAATAAAAACAATTCAAATGTTCAGTCTTTGATCGAAAATGTCTGAAAAGTATAATACATTAACCCATTCTTCATAAAAACAACGTATTTCATAATTAACTAAATAACAAAAGTTAATTTAAAACCGATTAGAAGTGAGATTACTGCATGGCTCCCCCTCGAAATGCACTTCAAATTTCTCTATCTACAAACTTTTAAGGGTAAAGTTACTTTTAAAATTTGGGGGGGGGGGGGGGGGGGGGGGGGGGGGGGGGGGGGGGGG
>JABFPB010008294.1:0-10269 GCA_022817645.1 Ceratoteleas bidentatus | reverse complement strand
CTGGCCATGTAAAGTTTCACAACAATAATTGCTGTGAATACTTTCCGAACGCGGCATATGTTGGACGTCGTTTCGGACAAATAGCTGCCTTTTTTGCAAATCGCAACCATCGGGGAAAACAAAACAAAAAAGTTTGCAGTGTAGCAGCAACAAGTAAGTAATTAGCATATATATTTGATAATACAAAATGTAAAGTAAATTGTTGAAAAAAACAAACAAACAAACAAACACAAAACATAGACTACCATGAGGTTTACTTCTTTTGAAATTATGAAATAAGGACAAAATACTTCAAAATTTTGATGAGTTCTCAATAATTAAAAAATCCGAAGACAAAAATAATTCAATCTATTCTCAAATCAATGATGTATTAACATTTTCTACAAATAATGTATTAACATTTTCAACAAATAATGTATAACATTTTCAACAAACGTAACCTAGAACTTGGCTAAAAATCGAATTATTTTTTAATCATTTACTGTTAAAAAAAGGGATAAAGCTAACGCAATTTGTATGAGGTTGAGTTAGATAGCAGTATGTAGACCTCCATTTCACAAATTACTATTATGTATGTGTAGTAACAGTATTACACAAATTAATTTATATTAAAAAAAATTATTGTAACAATCTAATAAAATATTTATAGTCTATTTATATCCTTATACTGTTTTCAGTGGAGGCTTTTGACACGGAAAAAACTCGAGCGGATAAAATAAATCTGTTCCAGCAAGAGGCATTAATAAGGGCTTTTGAAGAAAAGCCCATCTTATTAATTAAAGACTTTTCTAACGCAGATGATTTGCGGGAGCAAATCATCTGCATTTTTCATTTTTCAATGAAAAATGGGAAGAATTAATTAATATTTTGAATATGCTGCGTAGAGCCGATCGCACCTTGCCTCAATGGATGAAGGTGAGATTTTAATCAACTTTTTGCCTTTCTTTTATTAATAAATTTTGCAGTTGTAAATTAAGGAGGTTCGAGTATGTTTCAAAAGAAATGTCAGCGAGCTCAAATCTTATGTCGGCTTAGATTTTGTGATAAAGTAAAATCACAAAACTGGGTTGAATTTCTACACAGTTTTCGAGAAAATGAATGGCAAACTAGCTCGTTTTTATGGATATTACATACTTTCTTATGGCGACTTAAAAATTAATTTTCTTGAAAACAGTTTAGACAAAGTAAACCAAATTTTGAGAAATTTCTCCATGATTTGTTTCCTAAAAGTAGTATGAATTTGAACTCCTTGGCATTTCTGGAACAATATGTAATATTTAAGACTGAATGATCTTAATGATTAAAGACACATTCTGTTGGCTATATATTAAATGTAAAATTTATATCTGCAGGCAATATCCAATCATTTGTGTTTTTTGAAAAGCTACTTCAATTTTAAATAAAACAAAAGGTTAGAAATTACTTCATAAGACAACCTCCTTAAAATATTATCTTTAAAAATGATTGTAGCGCCTATGTAAATGAAGCTTTGGGCCGAAAACTTGATAATATTTCTCATGTTACAGGTAGACAATCAGTGTGGAGAAGAACAGACTTATTTTTGATAGTTTTGACACTTCATTAATCTAAAATGTTAAATTATTTTCTCAGAATTCATGCTGGAAACCTATATTTTCATTTCAGCAAACGATAAAGGTTAATTACTATTGGCTGACAGGTGCCCAGTCAAAAGTTTAAATGTTTTTCAAACACTGAAAAAAGATCGGTGCAACCGCTGCTCTGCACGCAGAGCAACCGTTGCCCTTTCACTTCAGAGGAACGGCTACTCCGATTTGGGGGTAACTGTTGCCCCCAAGTCAGGAGTAACAGTTGCCTTGTTCATTCGGAGCAACCATTGCTCCGTTTTCGGGGCAATGGTTACCCCCACGGGTTAAGGAGTGCTCTTTTTCTCGGGGCAACGGTTGCTCCTTCGCGCGCGGGCAACCGTTCCCCCTTACGCGGGCAACTGTTCCTTTCAAACGGGGCAACCGTTCCACCTTGCGCGGGGCGACAGTTCCGAAATCCGAAGAAATCGAATCCGGCGGATTCGCGCAACCGTTCCACGCAAAGAGGTAACGGTTGCTCCGATCTTTTTTCAGTGCTGATTTACTGACTAGAGCAAGATTCCGCGTGAAAATCCGCCTTTTTTTAACTATATGTTGATAGCAAATTTTCAAAAATAGTGATTTCTCGTTTTTAAGATGCTAGTAACCTGAAATATAAACACCAAAAAAAGAAAAATCACTATTCTTAAAAACCTACTATTAAAAAAAGTAGTCGACAGTTAGTTAACCCTTAACCCTGGATGTCGGTCTGTGGGATCGCTAACAAAAATGATTTTCGCTATAAGTTTGAGAATAATATCTTACCGGTTGTGATTGTTATATAACCATTTAAAAATAAACAATTATACAAATGTTACACAATGCTTTTTAATGTTCAAAACATATTTGATTTTAACACCACGAAATTTCTTGATAAACTGTTGTTAAATTTACTTAATAAGGCATAGCGGTCTCACAGACCGACATTCTAGGGATACGTGATTTTTTTAGGTTCCAGGGTTAAGGGTTAAAAACACACGAATATTCACACAGTACCTTGCTCTGATAAAATCAATTCCGATTCAAACTTGCTCCGCGCCTTTAACATTATCTTAATGGTAATTTCGAATTGCTTTATTCGAATAAATTAATTTAACATTCAAATGAAAATAGTCGACGAATTTGTAAAAACAACATAATTATAAAAAAACAACTTAATGTATTTTTTTCGTATGTCGAATAATGGATTTTTCGTATGTCGAACATTGTTTTCTAAAACGCTGAGTGCCAAATAGTGAACTAGTGTGCACATTTTATTACTCATTGAAAAGATCATATCTGACTTACACTTGGCGATTCGCCATATCCCTTGTGCCTAATTCTGCTACATATAAATTTTGGAAATGGTAATTCTTTCGTCTGATCAGTAGATAGAACTGTTCTACTCATTACATTAGATAACCAATGGATTGTGAAATGACTCCGAAAGCTTATCAAAACAGATTTTATCGAGTAGTTGAAAGATATGTCCAGAAATACAGTATTATTTTTTATAATAGTTTTACCGAATAATTTCTTACTATCATAAAAGTGAATTACAAATAAAGCATTCCCTTATTTTTTAAAGTTACCTTTTATGCTAGCTGACATACATATTTTCATTTTTATTTGTGTTACAAATAATTAAAATTGTTTTTATTTGTATATTTTATTATATAATAAGTACTAACAATAATAATAAATAATTAACAAATATATTTAACAAACAATAATAATAAATTATTAATTTAAGTGAAAAGAGACACATGTAATCAATCTTCTTTTCAATGTTCATTTTTGTTCTTGAATGTTTCGTAAATAATAGGATAATTAATTATTTAATATAATGAAAATTAATATTGTATTAAACAACACGTGGTACTGTCGTGTAATTCAATATTTCGTCATTTCGAATACGTTATTCCCAGAGAATTCTCAATTTCAAGGCCTGTGTTAGAGAGCGATCCAAATTATAAAGTGTTTACACGTTTGCAAACCAACGACTGCAAACACGTTCAGAATAATTTATTAATTCAAAAGCATCTTGCACCGACCGCTATTTTCAGAATTTTCTCACTTGTGTTTTCACATTTATCATTTTGTTCTCACATAATTTATTTTTAATGTTACATTTATAGTGTATTCATTTTGAAAACTTTTATGTAAGTTTTCATTAATTTTATAGTTTACTTTAAATATTCAAATGTATAAATGTAATGAATTCAGAATATTTAAATTAAACATGTATTTCCATACTTTTTCTTATATTTAGAAATTTGTTGCAAAGGGAATAAATTTTAATTAACATAATACTTCAAGTATGATGTTGCAATAGAATACTTTCAATAATTTTCTTTGAAATAATTTTGCAGAAAGAAAAGGAGTGTACTATGAAACAGTCGCTCCAGATGAGGTTACAAAACCCGGTGCAAAGACAGATGGTAAGCCATCGGCTGGTTTATATCATGGTCCTGGTTTGGACCTTAAACATGCAAAAGACAAAGACATTCCTGTTTTGGACGAAGATAGTTTTCCTTCGGAAACTCTACTTCAGCCAGGAGATGAGTCGCTTTCTTGGCGACAAGGAAAAGTTCAACGCCGTCCTTGTCTAGTTGGCATGACACCTTGGCGCAAAGAAATACGTCCAAAAGACACGACATTAGAAAAACTCCTAGAAGAAGCTACTACCGAAAAAGTGAAACCATGGACAGAAGAAGAGGTTGTTTTGAAAAAAGCACCTCACGTGGTTCGTGAAGTTTCAAAAGAATCATTGGAGAGTGTAGAACTGCGACCAGTGAAACCGGAAAAGAAGGAGATTCCGAGAGAAAGTTTGGAGGCGGTAAAACTGAAGAAAATGTTGAAGGAGCATACTGAAGATGTTCAGAAAAAAGAAGTTACAGACGTAGGATATAAAGAAGAAGCAGATGTTGCGAGGTTGCATATATCAAAGGACATTGATGTGACTCAGAAGAAGAAGGTTAAGAGTGATAGGAGGACGAAGGTTGAAGTGATTAAAGTTGATGAGATGACAACAGAAGTACAAGAGTATATTCAGGAAGAGGACATTACAACTATAGATGTTAAGAAGAAAGTTGATGTATCGAAGAAAGAAATTGGAGCAGTTAGTACGAGTGAAGGACGTGAACAACCGAAGCCCTGGACAGAAGAGAAAGTATTGTTGAAACCTGCAAAACCAGAACGAAAAGAAATACCGCGAGAAACTTTGGAAACAGTTGAGTTGAAACCGTCAAAAATAGAGAAAGCGGTAATTAAGAAGCCTGAATTAGAAGCTGTTGATTTGAAAGCTATTTCAAAAACCGTTGAAGTTACTGAGATTCCTAAAGTAACCGAAGACTTAGGGCCATATGTTGAAGAAGAAGATACCTCATTAATGGATATATCGAGAAACGTTGATATCACAAAACGTAGACCTGAAAAAATTCCTGTAGAAGAAAAACCGGAACAACCCAAACCGTGGACCGAAGAAAAGGTTGCATTAAAGAGAGCCAAACCAGAACGAAAAGAAATACCGAAAGAAACTTTGGAAACCGTTAAATTGAAACCGTCAAAAATAGAAAAAGCAGAGATTAAAAAGCCTGAGCTGGAAACTGTTGATTTGAAAGTTATTTCAAAAACAGACGAAGTTACTGAGATTTCGAAAGTAACCGAAAAGTTAGGGGCTTACGTTGAAGAAGAAGATACAACGTTAATGGATATATCGAGAAAAGTAGATATCACAAAACGTAGACCTGAAAAAATTCCTCTAGAAGAAAAACCGGAACAACCCAAACCATGGACCGAAGAAAAGGTTACATTAAAGAGAGCTAAACCAGAACGAAAAGAAATACCGAAAGAAACTTTGGAAACAGTTGAGTTGAAACCGTCAAAAATAGAAAAAGCAGTAATTAAGAAGCCTGAATTAGAAACTGTTGATTTGAAAGCTATTTCAAAAACAGTCGAAGTTTCTGAGATTCCGAAAGTAACCGAAGACTTAGGGCCATATGTTGAACAAGAAGATACCTCGTTAATGGATATATCGAGAAAAGTTGATATCACAAAACGTAGACCTGAACAAATTCCTGTAGAAGAAAAACCAGAACAACCCAAACCATGGACCGAAGAAAAGGTTACATTAAAGAGAGCCAAACCAGAACGAAAAGAAATACCGAAAGAAACTTTGGAAACAGTTGAATTGAAACCGACAAAAATAGAAAAAGCAGTGATTAAAAAGCCTGAGCTGGAAACGGTTGATTTGAAAGCTATTTCAAAAACAGTCGAAGTTACTGAGATTTCGAAAGTAACCGAAGACTTAGGGCCATTTGTTGAAGAAGAAGATACAACGTTAATGGATATATCGAGAAAAGTAGATATCACAAAACGTAGACCTGAAAAAATTTCTGTAGAAGAAAAACCAGAACAACCCAAACCATGGACCGAAGAAAAGGTTACATTAAAGAGAGCTAAACCAGAACGAAAAGAAATACCGAAAGAAACTTTGGAGACAGTGGAGTTGAAGCCGACGAAAATAGAAAAAGCAGTGATTAAAAAGCCTGAGCTGGAAACGGTTGATTTGAAAGCTAGATCAAAAACAGTAGAAGTTAGTGAGGTATCGAAAGTAACCGAAGACTTAGGGCCATATGTTGAAGAAGAAGATACAACGTTAATGGATATATCGAAAAAGGTAGACATCACAAAACGTAGACCTGAAAAGATTCGTGTTGAGGAAAAATCGAAACCGTGGACTGAAGAAAAAGTTACACTAAAGAGAGCTAAGCCTGAACGCAAAGAGATACCGAAAGAACCATTAGCGACCGTTGAGCTAAAACCAACAAAAGTAGAAAAGGCACTAATTAAAAAATCAGAATTAGAGAAAGTTGATTTGAAAACAGTTACTACAACAGTTGAAGAAAAAGAAGAGGAAAAGGTAACAGTCGATGCAAGAGATTATATTGAGGAAGAGGATACAACATTAATTGGCATATCAAAAAAAGTGGATATCACAAAACGTCAACACGTAAAACACGAGACGCCTGATCAACCTAAACCCTGGACGGAACAAAAGATCACTTTGAAACCTACAATCCATGAACGAAAAACTATTCCAAAGGAAACAATCGAAGAAGTGAAATTGAAATCGAGAAAAGACAAAGACACATTGGATAAAGTACAAGATTTCATAGAAGAAGAAGACATAAGATTGTTAGATATTTCAAAGCAGATTGACATAACTCAAATGAAGCCACAACAACCGGAAGAAACGTTACATCCCGAACAAGTTTTAGCAATCACAAAAGAGGAAAAGCCTATAGAAACTACTGGCTTGCCATGGAGACGTGGACCTAAGAAAGTAATAGAAAAGCCAGAAGAAGTACGTGAAGAAGTTGTATTGAAACCAATTCCAAGAAAGAAACCTGAAGAACAAAAGGAAGTCGCCGAAATTTCACTAAAACCAGTCGCTCCGAAGCCGAAAGATGAAATTACAACTGCAGAGATAGCACTAAAGCCAATTGAGAAACCAAAGAAAGAGGTAGTAAAAGAGGAATTAAAAGCTGAAAAAGTGACTGAAAAAGTCGAAGAAGAGGAAGTAGTTGAAGTGACCGAAGTTCCATGGAAACGTGGTAAGAAGCCAAAGAAGGTAGAGAAACCAGCCGAAGAACTGATACCTGAGAAAGTATCAGAAATTAAAGAAGAAGAAAAACCTGCAGAGACCACCGGCTTGCCATGGAGACGTGGACCTAAGAAAGTAATAGAGCAACTTAAAGAAAAACCGATAGAAGAGAAACATATAACTGAAATTACCGTTGAAACGAAACCCAAGGAAGAAATCTCTTCCACAGAAATATCTGTCAAGCCCAAAAAGAAAGTTGTAGAATTCGAAGAAAAAGTTACTATTGTTCCTATAAATCAAGAAGATGTAGTAACTGAAGTTTCTGAAGTCCACGAAGAGAAAGATACGTTGGTTGTGGAGGAAGAAAAATCACTTTGGATCCGTGGTAAAAAGAAGAGCAAAATAATACGACCGGAAGAAAAAGCACCTGAAGTTGTAAGTCTTAAACCTGTAAAACGTGAGAAAACTGAAGTTAGTATTGAAAAAGAAGAAATTCATCTAAAGCCTGTATCGAAGGAAGTATCTGAATTAACTTTAAAAACAAAAGGTATCTCTCCAATTCAAGTACAGCCAGACGATAAGCAACTTGAAGAAATCGAAGAACAAGAGAAAGTAACAATGGAAATGAGAAAGAAGGATAAGAAGATGATCAAACAGCTAGTTCCACTTGTAGCAGAAATACCTGAAGAAATAACTGAATTTGTTACTGAAAAAATGGATACGTCCATTGACATAAAGAAAAAAGTGACCAGGATAGAAGCCAAACCTGAAGTTGAAGAAACTATAATAACTACGAAAAAGATTGAGAAAAAGAAAGATAAACCTAAAGTTTACGAAAGAACCGAAATCGATATCTCTATATCAGACCAAGAAAAAATGACTGCGCCAAAGTTTATCCAGAAGTTAAAACCAACCATTGCAGAACCAGATAAACCAGCTAAGCTCTCTTGCACCGTGTTTGGTAGCCCGTTCCCCGACGTTTCATGGTATAAAGACGGTCAAGAACTTTTCGCTAATGAAAAGCATATCATGACAGTTGTGGAAACGACTGCTACACTTGAAATCGAACGCGTAAAAGAAGAAGACGTTGGCATGTATACATGCAGAATTGCAAACCCAGCAGGAGTAGCTACCTCTACTGTCAACCTTATTATATTCGGTATTTCGATATCAACTGAGTTTATTGTGTGTGCTTCCAACATAAAACGTTATATTGCTCATGCCGTATTAATTTTTTGTGTATGTGTATATGTATATGAGAAATTGAAATCGTTTAAAATTTGTTTTCCAACGAGTACCTATACCATTAATATACACAATTGGTCACGTACGAGACAACTTGTATGTGACCAATTTCTTTGATAAAACATCTTAATTATCCCAGCAATAATCATTAATTTTACATTTAATACATTACTGACACTGTTTTAACCTATATTTGATTACGCAATCCTGCTAAGTAACGATTTATCTACGCATGTGACACTATAAATCGTAATGAATATATAAACGGTAACATTACAAAGCCCTTCCATATAATCCTTTATTCTTTATTAACTAATTAAAAACTTTGTGATTTTTGTTGTTTACTTTGCAATAAATCTACATTAAGTTTTAACATCGTTTACTTATTGATTCAGAAAAAGAAATGGAAGGGGTTGCCCCACACTTCATCCAACCTATCAAGCCTCTAATGATCCAAGAGCACAAACCAGCCGTGCTTGAATGTACCGTAACAGGAAGCCCGGCGCCCGAGGTCAAATGGTACCGCGGTGAAGAAGAAATCAAGCCGAAAAGGGGAAAGGTCGAAATCACACTTCAGCCAGCCGGTCAAGCTAAACTCACCATTCTTGAACCGACGCCTGAAGACGAAACGGTATACCGAGTACAAGCCATCAACAAATTCGGACGGGCAGAATGCAGAGCGAACCTTGTTATCAGCAATGTCGCCCTGGTTTCCAAACCGGAAGTGTTGCGTGCTCCGAAGATAACCAATCCAGTGCCAGCGATGGTGGCGGAACTCGGACAGCCATTGACTCTGACTGCGGAATTTGAAAGCAAACCTAAACCTGAAGTTAAATGGTTTAAGAACGGTGCAGAAATCAAACCATCTGATAAGAGCAGGATCGATGTGTACGAAAGTACAACAGATTTGGTAATATCTGATGTGACGGAGAAGGATACTGGGAAGTATGAAGTCAGGATTAAAAATAAGGCAGGAGAGGCGAGAAGTTCCGGGTCAGTAACTATAACAACGAAAAAGGTTCCTGAAGAAGTCAAGGCCCCAAAATTCATCAAACCTATCCAACCACAGATAGTGTCACCTGGAGAAGTTGTGATTATGGAAACAGAGGTTGATTCATACCCTACTGCAACATTCCAATGGTTCTTGGACAATAGGCCTCTTGTGGTAATATATTTCTATCATTTTGGAAAAAGAACAATTTTATACGTTGTTACAGCGATATCTTGATCTATAAATTTACATTTTATTAATTACAGGCTTCCCATGAAGTGAAAATAGTAACGCGGGCAAACAAATCGGTTTTAATGGTACACGAACTAAAGCCACAATTAGTCGGAACTTACACATGCCGAGCTGAAAACGTTGCTGGGTCTGTTATGTCTACGGCAACAGTTAACATTCTAGAGACTTCCTGGGAAGAAACGGTGGAACTAGTATCGCCGTCGTTTGTAAAGAAGTTAACTCCAGTTATTGTTACTGAAAAAGAAAACGTGAATTTGACCTGCATCATTATTGGGAAGCCTACTCCAAAGGTTCAGTGGTACCATGATGAGAAACCTGTCCAAGAAGGAAAGCAGATCAGTATTATGCAAGACACCGAAGGCGTTTGCAGTTTGGCTATCGCCGAAGTTATTCCAGAAAATGCTGGAGAATACACATGTCGGGCTGTAAATCCAGTGGGTGAAGCTGTTTGCACGGCATCTCTTGTTGTTGAAAGTATGTAGATACTAGCTAAAAATACCCGGCTCCGCCGGGGAATAAATAATATCAGCAATATGAACATTCAGAATATAATTCTTACTAATATATGTAAATGGGAATATATGTAGTAA
>JABFPB010008293.1:0-10268 GCA_022817645.1 Ceratoteleas bidentatus | reverse complement strand
CAAAGCTTTCTCTATAATATATCAGTTTTTCGACAATATCTTAATACTTTGTGTGGTATATTTTTTAATAAAAGTAGCCAACAATCTACCCTACTCCATAAGAGCCTATGTAAAGTAGTTGCTTACGAGGCATACTTTGAAGTCATTTTTCTTGAAAATTAGGCCCGTAAGCCCTGATTTTTATTACAATTTTGTAAAGCTTATAATTCAAAGAATTCATTTTGATTAAAATAAACAAATTCTTTAATAGTTGGCTTTTTGCTATAACATCCTTAAGATTTTTGAAAAAAAAAATGATTATGTGTGGAGTTTTTTTAATGTAAATTTTCATTTGATAGTGACAAAATTCTCTTAGCTGATGCACATCCTCCGGATTAAAACGTAACAATTTAAGTGTCTTTTATTAAAGAAAATCCTGTTAACTTTACTTTTTTGGAGGGGAATGTGTTAGATGTAAATTAAAATTGCATACACTCAGAAAACTAAGTGGTACAAGTTTAAGGAAATTATACATTGATTTTTCGAAGTTACATTTTTATCAATAATTAATCCAATAACCGATGGCAGTTTTTGTGCCTTTGCTGTACTATGCTGTGAAAATTAATTGAAAAATTCGCTTCGAAATGTACGGAATACAAAATTACTATAGGGCATGATACTGGTACAACTTCAAGTTTCGATATTCATTTGAGTCTTAATATAATCCTTTTTCGATAAATTTTTCTTGCTAAATATACAGTTTTCTTTTAATATTCTGCCAAGAAAAAGAAAATATATTGATTGTTATTATTATTAATCAAACTTTATTATTAACCGGATATTAGTGTTTCAGTTTGAATGTAGAATGTGGAAAATTTAGGATCCAAAGCCATTTAACGGTTTTTAAATAAATTTGTTGTTATAAGTTACATCAGTGCACACATTTTGTGTCAGAATGTGACTTAGGATATGAACTTCTTGTTTCATCTTATAATCACGGAATATATGGAACTTTTCTCATTGAGGTAGACATTTATTATTCCAACAATTTATATGTTTTTCATACGCTCTGTCAGAAATATCATGAAATGTAAAAATTGGTAGCTCATATCAATAACAATTAATGTACAAGCACTTGAATTTCAATCTTCATATATTGTTTGTATAGAAGAGGTAATGAAATTTCATGTGCTTTTTATATTATAAATATTTGTATATACACAGTATCGAATTTCATTTTAAAGTACAAGTACTGGAAGCTTTATGTAGAAATTTTTCTCAATGCGATTAGATTACTCTGTGTACATATTTTTGGTGTACACTTTTTACAATTTGTTTTTTTTTTTATTTTCAAACTGTAAAATGTGAATTTATTACATTACTGAAATCCAAAATTAATTCAAAGTGAACTGATCCTAACTTACAATGACAATGCGAATCGACACTTTCGAATCAAGAATTGCAACAAAAAATCTAATTAAGTTTAAATTTCAGCTTCGAAATAAAGTTTGAAGCCCTTGATCGTTTTCTCTCACTTCAACTAGAATTTCAATTTGTCAAAACACGAATAAAAAAACAAACCCCTATGCAGATTCCTCCCCGAAGGCACGTATTATTTGACGAAACGATGTCTATTGAACGGCACACTATATTCCATCGCAAGTTTCCCCGCAATATAAATTTCATGTGAATTAACGGCGCCGTAATTCCGCGTCATCGCGAGACGCGCAAACGGTATCGAGTTTGTGCCGGAATAAAGTTGCGCTGTCTCGTTTGATTATGAGCAAATATTCCGATGAAGATGCGTCCCCGTTATTCCATTAATAACTTGATGCGGGAATTTCGTAAATAATAATCATGCCGGCACACTGAAAGCGAACTTACAGCGCGTAAATTACGCCGAACAACGGCGCTGTGACGGACTTTTAAATATCAAACGGCCGTAATTGAATACGTCGCGGCTGAAATTCTTACGAGACCCCAGAGGCCTGTCGTTCGATTATCGGATACGCATAATTTGATACAGAAAACCGGTGCTGCTCATTTTAGGCGAGCCGCGGTATATAAACTGTATTGTCCGAGGCGCATCGCGCTTTGACACACGATAATTAATGAGCGTCGGACGTTCGAACTGTGTCATCGTCCGTCCATTTTTCACAGGGCTCACTTTATTTAGCAAATAAGAGGAATTATGGATCACTGAATTCGCACGGTGGCAAACTTTGCCAGCTGTACGTTTTCTGGGGAAATCGATGAATTTCCTGATCAAAGAAAAAAGTGTGTGGCTGCGTTTAGGAATGGAAATTAATGGAATTGCAGCTACAAATCAACGGTCATGCGATAATTTCGAGATTTGGTTAATTGAGATCTAAATCTTGTCGGGAATTCAAAAACTAATTTTGAATGTTTATTTATTTATTAGAAGGTAAAAGAATTTGTAAAATGTTTATGCTTTGATTTTGTGTTAATCAATGTATTCCCTAACCAAGAAAGAATGTAATATGTATTAGTTATGAACTAATCATTGTTATTTATGTATATAGCAGTTTCTCGGAGTAAGACATGTTTTAAATTGTGGGGTTGCTCTATCGAATGTCATATATCACGAAGAACGACGGAGTATAATCTGAAATATAAAAAAGAACTAAAAAAGTTGGCAACAGACCGTCAAAATATATTAAGGTGTAGCTATGATGAACGCAGTTATCACTTTATTTTGTGACACTGCGCGATTTTTTCATATAAGCAGCGAAGAGGATGCCAAAAAAGAACGTTGTATAAAAAAGATACGTCAAAATTACTTGAAATTTCAATAAGTGAACGGTAAAAAAGTAATTTTGAGAATTCGTAAAACGCTTAACCCATGACATGATACGTTCATAAACTTTTCTTAGTGTTATCCTTGAAAATATTCTAATAATGGTTTTTAAGTGGTTTAAATATCCCTGGTCATGGGTGCACAGCGATTCACAAAATGAAAAATGTTTTATGAATCGCTAAGGCTTTTGCTACAAAAAATTATTGTCCGTTAAAAACTCTGTGAAGATGCGCTTTGTGAAATAATTGCTGAAAATTTGTAGAACCAATTTTAAATATAATAAAAATATAAGAAAAAGAAGATGTATTGTGGCTAAATCCAAGTATATATATATTTTTTCCCGATATTCCAAGAGAGTTCAATTCTTCAAACTTAATGTTTTCCGTCATAAATCTCCCTATATAAGAAAAATCTGTCGCTTCCGTAGTCGCCGCCGTGTTAGATCAGGTCCATAAGTGGAACAGGTCTCTATATGGTCAGACCGGAAGTAGAATGACCTAAGTGGAATAGGTTTGTATATGGTCAGGCCGGAAGTAAAATGAGTGAAGTGGAAGAGGTCTATATATAGTTATACCTGAAGTAGACTGGGGCATGTGAAGCAGGTCTATATGGTCAGATCGAACGTGTAATAGGGAAAATAGAGCAGGTCTGAATATGGTCAGACCGGAAGTAGAATAAGTAGTCAAGGGGAACAGGTCTATATGTAGTTAGGCCGGATCTAGAATGGATCAAGTGGAGTAGGTATATATATGGTAAGACTGAAAGTAGAATGGGGCAAGTAGAACTTTTTTCTCACTGTTTTTTGTTCGACTTGTTTGAGTAAACCAATATGACAGACCAAAGTTGCTGTGAAAAATTACACATGTACATCTCCTTCGTACACGTCCAATAAACATTTAATTAACTCTGTTCATTTCGCAAATTTCTATCCCCGCTCATTAATACCGTGTTCAACATATATTAATTCCGCGGCGTCACATTATAACACTTGGTTTTGCCACTAATTTACATAACAAGCTATAAAAACCGGCATTTCCGATGCGCTTGCAACGTGTTGCATAAATAAAACACGCAACACCAGCGAATGCAATTCCGTCAAGAAGCATGTTCGACTCGCGAACACGTCATGATCGTCATCGTTTTCAATTAAAACATTTCAGCTGTCTCGTGTGTTTCGAAACAAAACATGCCTCTTAAAACTGTCCGCGTGGGAACGTTAAAAGCCGTCGATCGCGCGCGTGAGGGCAATTCAAATAGAAACGCGTCAAATAGATAAATATTGCAGTAACGCCTCCGATGATTTTAAGCGTCACGCAACGCGAAGAAACGACAGCGTAGTTCGAAATAAAACTGCACGTTTTAATAAGCGAGTGAAAATCCCGTTGTCCTGTATTTTTTGGACCGCACAATAACTGGAGCCAAGTTGAAAAATATCACATCGCAATACTCATTTAATTAAAAACTCCTACTGCGCTTTAATTCGCAATTTTTTCGCCATTGTCGCGAAAACGTCGAGGCTAATTTATTAGTGTTACGCAAGCACGTGGCGAAAACACGCGCGCAACAAAGAAAAGATAGTCAGAAGAGCGTGTTTTCTAAAGCAAATATGAAGTCAAATTACTTCCCAGCAAATGTACCTCTCGTCGCGAAAAAAGTATGCAGATGTTCGTGCAACTCGGCTCCGTCATTAACGCCGCATTGTATCGGCAACGAAAAATAATTCCCCGCAGTTCGGCAGACCATTCGATTTACGACAGACCTCGGCGACGATTTTTCCACCGTCTTGCGCAGTGAATGCAATTTCATTAAACGCGTGATAAGTTTATTTAACAGTTTTCCACCGAACCACACTGTTTTTCGTTCACCGAATATTAAAAGCCCCTTCGCCTCATTACACCGGCGTTTTCCAGGTGTTTATCGAATGGTGTTTGAAATATTAATAAATTTCTTCGCCCTGCCACGGGTTAATTGATTTCGTTGCAAACTTAATGAATCGCAAACAATTTCGCACGCCAAAACCGGCGTACGTCCGTCACCTTGGGAGGACGTTTATGGGACACGAAATACGGAAATTCTGAAAACGGAGCGAAAAAGGAACATTATGCCGGCCCAAAGTACACTCGCCCTCGGAACGGCTCAAAGACCATTTGATAATCCCGTTTCAGCGGGTCTCGTAAATTCTTCATAGATAAGCGTTGATCGTGCCGTTTCGTTTTAAAGGTCGAAATCAAACGGGAAATAGATATTGGAAATCGAACGTCGCCGTCGAAACAATTCGAGCGGCGCAAAAAAGCCGAAATCAAAGTCCCAGAAGAGTAATGTCCCGGCGGGATGGCGGCGTATTTATCGTCGCTCATTACCATCCGCAAAAAGCCCGCGAAATTACCGTCGATCCGATTTGCGGGGCGGACCGGAATTTAGCGGATCATCAGCCGGGGTCGTTTAATCGATGTGCGTCGATGCTGCGGATCATGACGACAACAACAATAAGAGCGTAGTAAAAGTTTTATCTCGGGGAGGAAAATCGGTTGGATGAAAAGGATTCGGTTGGGATTGATGCGTTTTGTCGGGAGAGAGCGCGATTGATAAAAGTTATGATACGTCTGCTTTTAAGGCTTAGACATTTAGAAGAGATTTCCAATCGACGTTGCAGAGGGGTGGATATAAATAAACTGTTGTAAATGTTGCATTTATGTTCCGTGGAAACTGGCGTGTTGTTATAATGTTTTGTTATGATTGATTATAGAAATTGAGGCAGTAACAAATGGACAAATCTTTCTGAATGCAAAACTGGTGATCTTCAACTTGTGTTAAATGCATAAATGCATTGAAGGCGAGTAGTAATGATTTGGTAAAGAAAAGAAATAATAAAAAATTTATTTGTTAATAAATTGAGAATTTGGTGGTATTTTAAAAAATAACTAGCATTAGAAGAATTTAAACAATTACAATTTGCTCAATTTTCAAACGATTTTGATCTAATATGTGTAATCAACTCCTTTAAAAGAAAAAATTATAAAAATAGTGCTTCATTCCTTTTTTCCATGCATATGAAAAACTTTCTCTTATACGGTTACCAAAACTCCATTTAATACTTTTTGTAATTAAACGTGGAACATTGAACAGCAATCTCGTTTGAAACAAAATCGTTTGAAAATTGGCTGATATGTAACTGTTTGAATTCACAGAAAAATTGCTAACAAAAGCTCTCGAGATATTCAAGATATTAAATTTAACGATTAAATTTAAATAAATTTTAATAAATAAATTAAATTTAAATAAATCGTCGATCTGTTTTATAAATTAAATTTAAATAAATCATGTTTCATACCAATCTCCATAAATTCACCCATTAAACATTGAAGTATACCTCTCAAATTCACAAAATATCCACTAAAAGTTTTTTCTCGAAAAAACGATCTCGGTCGATTCTCGGTCGACGGTCCCATTCGTCAACCTAACTGAACATTCGAAACTTCCTCCGCCACCGAATTTAACTAATGGAAATGTTAATCGACCCTGTCCATTTCCAATACCATTTTTTCTCCCCGAAAATGCAAACGAACTTTGTCCTCAAAGCCTCGCGTCCTTTATAAAACGGCTGTGTCAAAGTCACTTGGCCGAAAAACTCGGCGCAATTATTATCAGCCGCGTTTATTCAGTCCCGCTCGAAAACGCGAAATTGATCTGTTGTTTTTGCCGGCAACGATGTCGCCCGAAAACTGCTCGGAATGTTTAATACCGCGCGCTCAATCGAGAACGAAAAAAAAAAAAAAATGGCCGGACAAGTGCGGTCATCACTTGCCGCCGACTAAATGATTCGCGTTTACCTAACGGCCGGCGAAACGAGACCGCGGATGTAATTGACGCGCAATCGCGCCGCGGCAGTCATATTAGTCGCGCGACGTGTAATTCACTTTTATCTTGTAATTACGGGGCGACGCGTGCGTCCCTTTCGGATCGTTGGAACAACGGTAATTGCGAAGTTGATAGGTTCGAAAATGGAGCATTTATCGAATGTTTCCGTAGTAGGTTCGGTGCGCGCGCCAAATGGAGGTTTCGCAAGGCTTGCCGTGGCAATTGTTCGCCCGACGAAACAGTGCACTGATTGCAATATCACGCGATGAGTGCTTATGTCAACATCACGATTGCGCGCGCTCGTCCGGAAGGGACGAACGAACTCGTGTCTTACGTACGCTTTACGGTGCGTTCGTCGTTACAATGTTTCCAGTTTTTTGCAGGGGTTGATTTGTTGATGGCAAAAATCGATTAATTGCTATTTACTGGTGCATCAAAATGGTGGACTTTCAGGATAGTTCAAGATACTAAAGACTTGGGGGATTTCTGAAAAGTTTATTTAGAATTGGACGGAAACGTGAAACAAAATAAAACGGAACACCCCACGTTTTTCCTTAATTTGTCCGATTTTATCAAGAGGTTCTCTACTTTTTTCAGTGGATACACTTTTAAAAATCGAAGTATGACCACATTTAATGATGACCATTATATATTAGTAATGCGATTTGTGTGGCAAATTATTTTAAATCGTGTAATTTAATGCTGACTGTCAATTTTTTCACCGCATACACTTAGCATAGATAAAATTAATCCCACTCGTTAACTAACGAGTGAATAAGGTTCTTTTGAATCTAAACCCACTCTTTTTCGACATTAAACACAAGTCGGAAAAAGTCGCAGAACTGCCGTTTCCCTTCCCCGGCCTTTTCCTCGTTTAAACATATTTAATTAACCTCAATAAGACGTTCATCCCCTTTCTTAAATTCGAAAATCTATCTTATAAATCTACTCGCAGATTTGCGCGGCTTAGTGGATTAAACGTGGTAACCTGAATTACATATCGTTTGCATTCACCGCGAAAGCGGGATGAATATTTCACCCACGAAAAATGTAAATAAAGCGTCCTTTGACGTCCAGATCGCGTTAATGAGGGTTTTAGCGCGCGTACGAAGTGCTACAATTTTTAATGTTGCCATCATCTGCCTACGTGCTCAGCCAGACGTGTTTGCATCGCGTCTTTTGTTTAGACTGAGTTTTTGCAAATTCGACAATTTACATGCACGATTCATTGCACGTGAGCTTCTTACGCGTGACCTGGCTAATTAACGATGTTTCGCGAGCGGAAAAACAGCCTCTTTGAAAAACGCCGAAGTCGTTTGACGGCATTTTCATCGTCGAAAAATAATGCTGTGGCAACGCACGCTGACGCAGCCAACTCTCGCTCGCGATGGGAACATTTATTCACAATTCGTAACGATAAACTGACGCTTGCGAACAGCTCGTTTCGAGCAAGTTGAGCATGATGCGGTATCGAAATTGTGTACCCAGTTCTATTGGACGAACGTATTATCGTGTCATAAAATGATGATGTTTCCTTATCGATTGTAATTGGGAGCGAATGGATATTGGAAGATAGACGGAGTGTAATTTTAGCGTTTAACTCAGATGAAAAAAAGTTATGCAGATTCTTTGAAGACTATTTCATTTAAGCTTATAGTCTGGAAGCTTAATTGAAGATTAAGCTTAATGATTAGGAAATCACTCAAGCCAAACTGTCTTGAGTGATTTCCTAAACATTTGAATCCTGTTCGGGAAGTTTTTCCAAACTTTTTCCGAAAAAAAGGAGTTTGGTAATAATCTGGAGACATCAGATAATAGTATATCAAAAGTATGGATTCCAGACTGTCCCCAGACGGATTTTTTTCATTCCATTTAACGTTTACGACGATAACATTCTTTCTTCAAAAGTAGTAAATCATCGCGAAACACATGGCTAGTAATTTTTAAAAATCGCGGTTTAAACGTCGGACAAAAGAACGCGCGGAAAGGTATTAAATATATGTCGGGCTGACCAAGTTTCATATTAAGACCCCCAATGTCGTTTAAATTAGCGAAAATGCGAACAGATTTGAATATGAATGCCGTGCGGTTGCGGCGTTTCGGACTTTCTTTGGTCGGTAAACTCAAAGGCACCGAGACGACAACGCTCCGGCCGAACGCATATGCAAAAGTCGGGAAAACGTCCGCAGGAAGTGATTATCGGCGCTTTTTGTTCCGACGTGGCGCGGCAAAAATCGCCGAGACTCGTTCCATCGATCGAACAAAGGGATAAAGCGATTATCCTATTATGAACGAAAAGTGCGCCTCCGTCACTCTGACAAACATTTTGCCTGTTAACAAAATCGAGATTACAAGTACTGCATTCACTTAATTTTCGCGGGAGATTGAACTTTTATATCGAGTTGTGCATAGAGCGTTTTCAAAACGATGCTCAGTTCATATATTTCGGGCTAGATCGTTTTCACTCCAATAAACTTTGGATGTTGTTGGAATCTAGTGTAAATGCTTTTTGAAATTTTTTCGTTCAATATCCACTAACTTTTTACAACGAAAAAAAAAAAAACAGTTTCGCCGGATTTTGTGGTATGAATAAAAAAATCCATATCCCTTTCATATTCCATCAAGACGAACCTTTTCGGGCTTGATAAAACACGTTTTAAGCTAATCAAAACTACGATAAAAGGTTCTCGTCTGAATGACGTTTTTCCACCACAGAGATTCTTGAAAATGCATTCTTATGTCGAACAATGCAACTTCTGACTCCTCATTTCAGTAATTAAGAGTTCGACACCGCAATGTGAAACATCGCGCACCTGATATCGACGCCGTGCATTGTGCACGCGAGAACTGTAACTTCCCCAAAAACTTGGCTCGGAGCAAATAACTTATCCGCGAAAAATAGTTAACGTATTTCTCGAAATTAAACATTCGTGGCCGCATTGCATATTTTTCTTGCGCCAAGAGGATTCCTTTTTTTATTAACGCGGGTTCCATTCGTTGTTTGGACAAAAGGGGAAATGCTTTTATTGTAAAGAGCAGTCTACATGTAATAACCAGAATTCCTTGGCGATGAAAATACGAGACTGCCGAGCAACGCAACACCCGCTCCCGGTCAACGAAAACCGACGCTTTTCTCCGGACAAAAAATGTTCACTTCGCTCCGAACACACAGGGAAATATCCGGTTTAAATCAACCTAATAATTGTGTTATTATTTGGTTGATTTAATTGAGTAAAAGAATTTGGTTGATTCTACCAAACATTTTGTGGAGTGTTTCGTTGGAAACGATAAGTTCTGAAAGTTTCGAGGGGCTTATCGTTTGTCCTTATCTGTGCAATGAATTAGAAGGAGATACACATTTTAGTTTTAAGATTAGGTGTCGTATTGCAGGCGTGTCACGTCTGACAATGCACATGCGCGGCATTTAGAATCATCAAAATGATTTGGTAAAAACCAAATAGATTTGAACAAATGTATTTATTTTATTTAAGGTTGTACAATCATGAATCAAAAGTATTAAGAATGTCATGAAAATGTACGTGAATGCATATTTATACCACTTATTTATATTCCCAAAATCTTATCAAAATTGTGTCGCCAGAAGTTGAGATAT
>JABFPB010008292.1:0-10270 GCA_022817645.1 Ceratoteleas bidentatus | reverse complement strand
GTAAAAATCAACCAATCAGAACTATTGCCTCATATTGTTCTTCATTTTGATTGGTTAACTTTCACACCCCGCGGAGTAAAAATCCACACCCGATTTTTTAAAGTGTAACAAATTGAAAACAGTACTTAACGGTACCGACAACAAACATGTGAAACTGATATCATACTTAACGAACGAAATTTACCAGTGGACGTTAATCTTGCAGGTCACTGTGGCAGAGGATGACCGCACCGCCATCAAAATAAATGCTAATCTTGTAGACAAAATGAAAAAGCTTCGCAAGAAATGTTGGGTCATAATTATACTCCTAATTGTCAACCTCTCGTTAGCCACGGAAAACGAAAAGGTATAAGCAAATTATCATCCAATAGGCCTATCTGAACTATAAATAATCAGTATCTCGACTGAAGCAGATTTTAGTTATCTTTTTAATCTGTTTCCAGCAAAAACGTCAAATTTTTCGAGAGCAAGTACTACCAGCGCTAGGTGGCAAAATTCCGGAAGAAGCGTTTCGATCAGATCGTTTGGTGTTGAACCGTTTGAACAAGGAAGGCATCACTGTTCCAGATGGCGTAGTGCTCGATGCCAGACGGGTCGTCAAATATTCTGACGCGGTGATGGCGAATCCTGATTTGATCAAAGTAATGATTGGAACACATTCTAAAATGTGGTTTCAATTCTCTAATTCTAACTTAACCTACAGAACTGTCTAATTACTCTTGACTAAAATTTTCTCTTCACTGTAAATTTATTTAATTACGTCAGGATGGTCAATTCTTCATTAGATGTTTGGCACGTAGAGTCTAATCACAGTCACGTTTTAAATCAAGGTTTACCTGACTCCTGATGGACGGTACGTGCCGCCGGAGGGTCGCTTTCATTACAACGGTCCTAAGACTGTCGATACGACTTACGTTATAAGGATGCCAGTGGACTATTACAAGGATCCCCATGCGAATCTTCCGAATGCCTATAAGGCCCAAGGTTACGCCAATTACCACCAATTCAACCCAGAGGTGCCCTTCTACAATTACAAGCCGATCGTGACCCCACTTATTTTTCCTACGAAGGAGGACGGGCCTATCGGGTCACTTGGATCATACTACCGTCCACATGTGTGGCATGTCGGCTCCGACTGGGATGTTATATATTCGCCTTATAACAGCTTCTTCATCGACAAGGAAGCCACTTTATACAATTCGAATCCGGTAAATAACTATCAAATTTTCTAAAACTGGGCTGCACTGTATTTGAAGAAGAAATATAAGATAGGGTACGATACTGTTGACATTTCCAAATTCATACAAATTTTGAAAGACCTAAATCCATAAGAATTTGACTTGACGAGTCCTTCTCATGATGAAGCCTTCTCATAGATTAAGCTTAAACACCTAATAACCCTTCGGCCAAGAAATCTCGATACATTCTGATGTTACGCTAATGACGAAATGGTATAACTCGTAAGATAAAGATTCCCCAGTGAGGAAACCGTTAAGCCATAACTGGCGGTTACGTGCGCGCGAATGAAAGTGCAATGGCTATAAGATGAAAGATCCATTTGCTACCTGGTTGCTAGCATTCTTAGTATGCAAATCACTTTCGCGTAAATTGCGCGATGCGGTCTTCTTGATGATCTATGAAAACCAAGAACCTTCGATGTTAACCCACGGTTCTCGTAAACAACTGAATGGTTATCACTTCGGATTCGATGCTATCGCTGACAAATTTTGTCGTTCGTTGAAACATATCCGATCTAACATTTCATTTACTTATTTCCAACGAAATCATATATGGATAAAAAGATATTATTTTTGATTCGACATATTAATGGGATGCATCCAGTAGTAGAGGTTTATTCTAAATAATTAAGAATCACAGATAGTTCAAATAATTAAACTTAGTTGACCCTATTTTTGAAACCCGATTTATATTCATGACACGAAATTCGAACTATATAGCGGGGGGCACTGTAGAGTTCTTGGTCAAGAATAAAAGTGTATTAATTGTTTCTGTTTCAACAGCAGGTAATTCCCGATTACCAAGGTGTGCTTCATGATTTCCACGATCGATCATTACGCCATATTGATAGGGAGAAAAATGCGAACGCGTTATTAAATAAGCCCAACCCTGATCGGAAGGAGACTTCTGCAACTTCCGGATACACGAAGCTCACGTCTGTCCCGAAAACTGGGTTCTCGTGCACTGGTCGAACCGGTACCTTCGCCGACGTGGAGACCAAATGCCAAGTAATTTTACTCTTCATAGATTTTTATGAAATCAAGGCGAAAAGCGTGATCGAAGAATACGGAGTTCCTCGCGGGAAACGGCGCTGTGGCGATTCGCACGAGGATTTCATTTGAATTTTACGCACGTGCGATCATCACTTTCTTGTTACGAAACCGAGGCAGCTGATTTTTATTGGACAACTCGTGCACCGATAATTCTCAGGAGATGCGGGTTCGGAGTGTTGGATATGATGCATTATGAATCTAGGAACTGTCAGTGTCACGAGAAAATGATCTGGGCATTTGTATAAATCTCGTAACTCGCGCCGCGTGAAAGCGTGATGGTGTTGGGAATTACGTCAAGGAAGTGTCTGGCAGCAACGTCGTTAATTAAACTTGGCATTTGTTGACTTCTATTTGACGCAATTAACGAGTTGTATTCAATTTTACGAGTTAATTCAGTACATGTCTTTTTTTATTGGAGTAAGTTTGTGTTTCATGTCGGAGTAGTCCTTCACTGTAAGACGTGACGAATCATCTTTTTATTCGGCGGCATGTATGGGATAAATATACAAACGCATGAAGAACTTTCGACCTCTATTGATTAGGGTTTAAATACCCTAAGGAATGTATTGCTGAAGCATATGGAAGCTGTATGTCAATAGATCGAAATTGATTATGTGGTTAATTTGACAACATTTGTCAAAGTAAATTGAATAAAAGTAAATTGAAAATCATAAAACATGCAAGCAATTACTTGTATGTATATGAGATATTTCATGTGTGAAAAGATTTGAAATATTCGTAAATATTCCAAAACAATGAGTATGTTTTTGATGTCTCTAATAGGAAATTCCGAGCACACTGAGAGAAAAAATCGGTAATCTTTACTGTTTCTTACAGTTAGAAAAGCTTCTGTGGATGAGTTTGGTTATTCCAACTGTAATACAGTTGGAATAACCAATTATTTTTTAACACATTCTGTTGGTTCAAAAGAAATTCGCGGTTGTCTCAACAGCGAATTTCAAAATCCGTTCTAGACCGAGAATCAAATCGCTCAGAATTTCCTATTAGAGTCAACGAAAACGGACTCAATGATTCATTTCTTTATAATCAGGGTAAAAATGAATAACGAAATAGGCTATAACTTTTTAATGTATCCCATTTAAGTATCTATACAGTATATTACTAAATGTAGAGTAACACTCAAAAGACTGCTGTCACTAAATTTCTATTTTAATACAAAAATACATTCATATGCAATGTTTTGACAGATAACGTTTTTTCAGGTTTTTCACGAATGCACGGCATGGTCCAAAACGTCATCTCTTTGTCCGCAAGGAACTGCGTACAGTGAAGATAAGAAGCGTTGTGAATGGTGGCACGAAGTTACCTGTCATTAATTTATGAGTACTCGGAAATGCCAACTTCTATTGTTACTCAGTGTAACGTAACCTCTTCTTATTGAAAGATAATATGATTGTATCTGTTATTTGTATCATTTAACACGGGTTTACCGAGAAAAAAGTGATTCCATTTCTCACAGGATGAATCAATCATACCGCGAGTGGGTTACGTGGACTGGATAACCTTAAATTGATTCATGTGTTTTGAAATGTCAAATCACGTAATGTAACCTCACATTTTAAGACTTTTTGCAAATACGTTTCGTTAGGTAGGAACATGTAAAATTATTTTTCAAAAGGTTATATAATGTTCATTTTCAAATGTTCAATGTATTATACAACCTGACAGAATGAATGTTTTGTACGATAATATTAGCAACAATTTTCTTTCGTACTCTATGATGGTAATTTAAATTATTGTAATTAATTTTTTTATGCAAACATTATACGAGGGTAACGAACTAACAGTAAGTTTTAAAGTTAGCAAATCATGTGAGTTACATATGGTTTTATAAAGAAGCGTTTACATGTATTACTAAATTAAATGCGACATAACTTTGTACGATAAACTTAGTGTGTAAAAATGTATTCGCCATATTTTTGTAATGTACATACATAAAATAAAATAACATAATTTTGTAATGTAATTATTCATTTAACACTAAACCTTGTTGTTTAAACGAAAGGAAATGGTTGCATTAAACTGTCTCATATATGAAAATTAGACTGCAAATTATTCTTTTCTAATGTCTTAGCGTTTACATGATACAGATGTAGATTGTAATAGAAATATGAAATGTAATTGTACATATATTCAGCGAAAAGAATTAGATTTGATTAGCATTTTATTAATTATTCCATCAATAAAAAATATAGGACCTTTTACAATTCGTACTACGAAAAAGCATCAGCTTTTAGAGAATCGTTTTAAATACATTGAAAATACTACTCTAAATTAATAAGCAATATTTTATGATATTTTAAACATTGTCAGGAAACTACCAATTGGCCGATCCCTAACTCTGCCATTAGTACATTATTTTATTAAATTTTATCCCGACGATTTCAAAAGAATCAAATTACCCTCGTGACTTCCTCGCCTGACGACCGATTATGCTGACAATCAGCACTTCGGCTATGACCGAGGGCAGCCGTGAGGGTTGCCTTAAAAATGCATACTCGACGTTAAATCCGGACGCATAGATCATGTTCAAAATGCAATGCGATCCGTGTGCAAAAGGCCCTTTAAATAGAGTCCCGAACTGGGACTCAATGGAGTTTCCAGAACATTGTACGGCGCGCTATCGAATCCAATCCGATCTTACGGCCTCCCCGCGGCACATAACACACGTCGCATAATTACAGTATATCATACAAAGAGTCAGTAAACGAAGTGAAACGAAGAACAGAACGTTATTCATTGAAATATCGAAGTCGACCGCGGATCCCCAACAACATATTATCGTGGTGGTTATTGTTACTACTTTCTCGGTTATTGTGAAAAGGCATTCTAACCACGGTAGATAAATCAGGAAACTACCAACAACATTTCATGTATATATTGCCTGATAGTTTTATTAATTGCTTGAAATTGTTATTAGTGAATACAATTTTTTTCGTTCTATCGTGATAAATTATACATACGTTTAAAAAATCAATAAAAAACAATTTGCATGACTAATGCAATTGTATGTGATTCGTGTTTTTGTAGTAATTTTGCATAATTTTTTAAGCAGGACATTCTATAACAATTACGATATTGACAAAAATTGTATAAACAGTGTTTTTATACAATAGTTGCGTACCATTGCATGATAAAGTAGAGTACATATACTAATTACGAATATTTAGAAGTTGTTTGATTTTATAGAAAAAGTAACTTGCATAAGAAAGTTTATATTTGTTAATTATTAACAGCAGTCTGACATATAATTATTTAAATAATTTTCCACTTTTCAAGATTTGTTGAATAATCCACAACTTTGCTCGCATTATTAAAATACTTTTGAGAAAAAAAACTTTGAATGTATTAAATAAAACGTTTTCAAACGTTTCCAAAGTATTTATAAACAAACATAATAAAACTGTCTTTTAATGTTAAACATTAAAAAAATGACATTGTGTACCAGCCTGAGTCATCATTCGATAGATGTCGTGATTGAGGTTCTTGCATATAACGAGTTGAGATTAAGATATTCTTCATTGTGCATTATTTCGTGTTTTGCAACCGTTACTATTTACTAACCAGATTATGTTAAAAACATTACAAAAGTATGACTTTCGCAAATCGCATTATTCTATAATTTCTAAATTGCTTTAACGATTTGCAACGCAATCCTAATTTTAATTAATTTCAATAGAATTTCTATACAGTATTGATTTAAAAAGCCTTACATTTAGAGGTTCTTTTAACATGAACCTAGAAATATATGATTTAATATTTTTTTTTCTCGATACGTAAATGAAAAGACGTATTGGTTATTTAATTAAAACTGATATGAAATTGGGCTCTGCGCCATTTTGTCAGGAAGTGGCCGAACAAGTTAATTCCATTTTCAATTTCCAGTTAAAGGAATGCTGATTTATCTGTTTTGATAGTGAGTTGATTTAATTTGAGCGATATTTAAACTTGTACATTCATTTTTTAATTTAAATTATATTGAAATATCAAACGTTACACCGAGAAAAATATCATGCTGAAATACCCAGTGAACTTCATTGTCCCAAAATTTACCAATAATTGCCCAAAGCAGTCTGACTGGCCAATTATTGGTTGTTTTTGCCCAATTATTGCCCAATTTCAGGCCAATCCAATTTTTGGTTTACTGGGTAATATGAATTCCTGCCATCCCAGCAACTGGAAACGGATTAAAAAGGATTGAAAAGAAATGTCATGAATCACGTTATTGACCGATCACGGATCCACTCGCCGAACTTTTAATACGTTTGAATACTTTTGTCAGTTGGTAGACATTTTCAACACTTCATAGGATTGAAAACTTTTCAGATGAATCCAGGAAATATGTTGAATGTTTTCAATCCGTAATGCTGGATTAAACTAACCTCACAAAGCAGCCAATCCGCCAGGATGGATTCATTTCTAAAACTATGAATCCGTGAAACTGGACACTGGATCTAACCTAACCTCGAAAAAGCAACCAGTCCGTCAGGGCGGATCCATTTTCATACCATTACTTCTAAACGAATGAATCGGATTGAGAAGGATTGAAATTTCTTTTCAATCCTTTTGAATCCGTCTCCAGTTACTGGGATTACAACATGAAATTCATGTAACTATTGTGCTAACATATTTTCGTGTTATTTTTACAGGAAAATCACCAAACAATATGGTTTTCATGTAAAAATAACACGAAAAAATGCTACGTAAACATTGGTTCCTATATTATCATCATGAAAAACAGTACAGGAATATTTAGGTTATTATGACACGGTGATTTCTCTCGGTGTATTGTTTTTGTTGCGAAATTGTTGTTTTCAATATCGTGTTTTTTATTACTATTTTTTATAACTAAAACACAATAATTTTAGTACAATATCTCTTTTTTTATTCAAACAACATTCAAAGCTTCTATAATTCACTACCATGCATGCAATAGAATGTCGTAAAATATGGATACCTATGAAACAAATGTTGAAAAATAAAAGTGGAGCATTTTAGAGATTTCTCTGATGTACTTCAAAAAGACGTCTTGATAACAAATGATGCAACTGCTGTGTTTCGAGGATAGCAATTTGTCGATTACTGTAATCAGAGAGATTGCTTTGGCAAAATTAAACAAGTATTCTTTAAATTGGAAAGCAGGTGTAATATCTATGATTCAACTGAAATTGGGTTTTCGGTTAATTTCGACTTTTGATATCAAGTTAATTTTAAACGCAAACAATTCTTCTTATGCTTTTATAAAGTGTTCACAATGTAAAATAGGTTAATTTAATTTAAATGATTATACACAGCGCTGTTAAAATCCGATGACCTGTGAATACCCAGTCAACCAGAAATTTTTCATTGACATCAATGTGACGTCACAAAACAGTCACAAGAGAGTCACAAATCGGTCAAAATTTCCGCCCAGCGTGACTGTAATATGACTTTTTAGAAAATAGTTAGTTTTTTCAGGTTTTTAGTAATATTTATGCTTTTTGAAAACTATATTCATCAGACGCTGAAACGTGCTAGTTTTTGTAACCCAGTAACCGGAGTCGTATTGAAACTTATTGAAAATTTGGCAAAATGCAATACGAATGAATCACGTTTTTGAAGTAATGGTACGAATAATGAATCCGCCCTGACGGATTGGCTGCTTTTTCGAGGTTAGATTTGAACCAATGTCAAGTTTCACGGATTAATAATTTTAGTAATGAATCCATCCTGGAGGATTGGCTGCTTTGTGAGGTTAGTTTAATCCAGCGTCACGAATTGAAAAATTCAACAGATTTCCTGGATTCATCTGAAAAGTTTTCAATCCTATGGCACCCCTACTGAAAAAAATGTAAGGTTAAATTTAATATTAAATGTAATATGAAATTTCATATACAAAATTGATACCCTATTTAATATGAAATCTAATATGAAAAATAATATTAGATTTAATATGAAATTTGTATGTAGCCATCGGGATTCGATGAATCAGGTATAACATTTAATATGAAAAATAATATTAAACTTAATATGAATTTTAATGTGAAATTTAATATGAAATGTAATATGAAATATTGTAAGAAATGTTGAAATATTATTCTCATTCAAATTCATATTACATCTAATGTTATTTTGTATATTAAATTTATGTTAAATTTGAGATTAAAATTAATATTAAATCTAATATTATTTTTCATGTTTTTTTTTCATATTACAGTTCATATTAAATCTAATATTATTTTTCATATTATATTTCATATTAAATTTCATATTCGATGGGTATATATAAAAATCAATATTAAATTTAATATTATTTTTCATATTTTATATTTCATGTTAAATAGGGTATCAATTTTGTATATGAGAAACCATATTAAATTTAATATTAAATTTAATGTTATTTCTAATATTAAATCTAACATATATTTTTTCAGTAGGACTTCCAAATCTTAATATGTTTCGCAAAAAAATTCAATATGTTTCAATATGTTTCTGTACGTTTCAATATGACATTAATAGGGCGACGCTTGAGCGTCGGAACAGCGTCGAATTATTACTTTACGCTAAAAAAAATAAAATAGGCTCCCAGAAGAATTGTGAAACTGCCCTTTTTAGCTATTGTTAATAAATACGCTGAGAAAACTAAGTGGTAAGAATCACCACTTAAGTGGTAAAAGTCACTATTTCAAGTGTAAAGCTTTACTATTTGAAATGGTAACTTAAAATATATTTCATTTACAGAATTAATGAACCATTTTTATTAAAAAATTATAGTAATGTATCTGGAATTCTAATAATGGATCTGGAATGCTGTATCAGATAACTTGATTGGAATCATAAATTTCATATTAGGAAATGTAATTTGATAAATCATGAACCATAACTGCAACCTTTTAATAGTGCTAAATTGTAGTTTTAGATAGTTTTAATTTACTACACAATTAATTTGTTTAATTAAATACTCATTAACATTAAACATTAACCCATTTTTATAAGAACCAACTTCAAGTGTTAAGATTTTACCACTTAAATGGTGATTTCTTACCACTTAGTTTTCTCAGTGTAAATAAATGTTTATTATAATTATTAGCGAAATGTTTTAAATAACTGTTATCAATTAATCGGACAATTTTATATAACAATAATTATAAAAATCGATTGAACATTATCAATTTTAGCCATTTGGATGTCCCGTTAAGCTTTGTCCATTCTGCTCTTTTCCTTCATCCCCGGCCCATGAGTTTTTCCGACTCAGTACCTTTACGTCTCAAATCACAAAGGCTGTACAAACAATCATTTATGGTGTATCCTAAATGACCTCAATTACATTTCTAACAGTCTACCTTAAAACAAGGCAGAACATTTACAAAGATATATTAGTTAATATAAATCCTTTCATTCATGCCCTCGAATATCTCAAACGGAATTTCTTTACATAGATTACGCCGATAATTTTTTGAACGAGTCGACGGCTTCTATTCATAAATCTGTCGGAGTTTGTGACTCAGAGATAAGCCGAACGTTAAAACAACGTTCACTTGAGTTTATCCAGTAGTCACACCATTCATCAAGTTGAATTTTACGACTCGAGACCCGATGGTATGTCGCCAGTCAACAAAGTGCATCCCAGACGGAAACATTCACAGAAGAGTCAACATTCTGAAAGCGGTGACATCTGAAATCGAATGTTTTTTTATTTACTTCCATTATTGCTTATTCGATAGTATTTTCATATAAAACAATAATCCAAAAAGATTTTTGAAAAAAAAGTTTGCTTTCAAGATATTAACAATTTAATTTGTTTGACATTTTAATTAAAAAAAAAAATATCTAAGATCTGAATTGGAAGTTTTTATCGGATTTTCACGATTGTACGCATAAATGATTGAACTTTTAAATAAAAGTTTTTTCACCACACGTGCATGGGAAACTCAATTTCCCACCCTAAAAACCGGGAAGGAAATGGCCAATTCCCTCCC
>JABFPB010008291.1:0-10271 GCA_022817645.1 Ceratoteleas bidentatus | reverse complement strand
CCCGGCCGGGGCCCAGTGAAGTTTTCACTAGGCACGCCCAGCCGGGGCTGCCCGGTGAGTACCCGGTCGGGGCCCAGTGAAGTTTTCACTAGGCACGTCCAACCGGGGCTGCTAATTAGTCTTATGTCCATATTACAATTTAAACTTTTTAATTTGAATTGGATCTCGGCTGCTGGGACATTCATATTTTAGTAAATATTTGCGTAACTAATGTTTTAATGTTTTATCCCAAAGTTGAAAACATTGGGATAAAAATTATGAGATCAGTTTGTCATTACTTCATTCGGACATATAAAAATTATGAGACAGTATGGTAATTTTTATAGCCGACAGCTTTGTACAAATATACATAGAGATGCCACATTTTGTCAAAAAGAACTATAATATTAATAGAAAACATTGTATAATCAATGCTTTTCACATATTGCTCTACCATATTAGAAAATAAGTGATAAATCCGCTGTATGCTCCAGCGTTCTCATACAGTATAGTAATTTTGATCGCAAAGTATGATACTTTTACACTATACTTTTCTGACAGTGTAACCTTATTTTTTATTTTCCCGTTTGTGCTGTAATATTTGCCTAAATAATTACATAAGAATAAGGTTAGGCACAGAAACATATGCGTATCAAATAGTTTGCCCAATTATGCTGTAATATTTGCCCCAATTGTTTTACGAATCAGGTTAGGGTAAAACAAGACGCATTTGAAGAACTTTTAGGTCATACTTGCTTAATATCGGAAATTGTACACTCTTAAAATAGTCCTTTTATCGTAATAAGAATCCTTTCATTATAAAAAGAATTTCCGCTTAAATCATGTACAAAAGGAATTCTTTTCATGATAAAAGGAATAGTTTTAAAACGAGACAATTTCTTTTCAATTTAAAATAAATCTTGTCAACATAACATTAAGTTGCATTAAATGAAATGGATTTTCACAAAATTACAGTCTTTTTAATAGAACATGAATATTTTTAAGAGTGTACGTATCTAATATTTGCCCAATATTTGTGCAATATTTCTCAATAGGGTAAATCGTGAAATCGTCGTGCGTATTTTGCAGAAAAAGAAAAACGGCAGAACAAATAAAAGTTAATCGCAAAAGCCAGATTCCTTTCGAGCGAAGCCACTGCAGCGACACGCTCGTTCATATCATTCAACATTTTCTCGCTGCGTCGAGTCGTAGGAGTACACCGCGGAACAATGTGTGAAGCCTGATCTTGAAAAATGTTTTGCTCTTAAATTCGTTGTTACCATTGTCCGCGGTGTTTCGCGAGAAAGAATTCATCTATAAAGGTGGATTAATACGACGCTAATCTGAAGAATTTTAAGGCGCGTAGCTGTAATCATCGCACTTAAAACAATTCTTCAAATTAAAATGAAAGTTCTAGGATTATTAAGTTTGCTTTGATCTACAGTTCTTATTTTCAGTAATTTTCAGTCATTCAGTCATTCAGTGTTTAACACTCTTTAATAAAGTGTTTAATAACCCATTCTTATGAAACGTTCCTAATTATAACTAGTTATAATTTAATCAGTCTGAACGTTTTTGATTTTCGGATAAAAAAGGAGGTTGATCTGTTTATTGAAGTTCCAACATGACAGGTGCATAATTTATAACGATCAATTACGTATTGTGATGCGTGGGTTTCATTCTCGGTTTACACGCGGGCGTTAATTATTATGGAATACCGAATATTACTAGTTTCAAGTGCCTGTGCAAGTTGAGCGCTTGGAAAACAAATCTGATATTGCCCTGCAATTTGCAAAAAGAATAGTGATCACGTAAATACAGCTTTGTGTCATAAGATGTATATATAACTTTATCATAATTTTTAATGCGACAATTAGAAATTTAGTCGTAGATTTAATATTTATTTATTTATTAGCGATATAAACCGGATTGACCCTTATAAGCCTGGATATTTCGTTTGAAAGAATTTAGTAAATTTAGAAAAAAATTTTATTCACAAATATTGCAAAGTTTTTGTTTTTAAACTGCTCGTATCAGGTATATATTGCTAATTCTTGCCACGGCGGGCGTTTTCCATGGCGCTGCCAGCGTTACGGTCTTAGCGTACAAGTTGTATGGACTAAATAATGGTGATGGAATTGTAGCTGCAAACGTGGATTTCACATTTTTAGATATCAGGTTACAATTACCTTAAGGCGGGACAAAAAGTAAAGTTCAAATATTGCACTTGCACAATAAACTGAAAATTATATACAAAGTTTCCGATATTTCAGAATGGGACATTTTTCCTGAACTGATGAAAAAGACTTGTTTGGGCGGAGTAAAACCTAACTCACAGAATAGTTAATCATTAGTACTCAGAACAGTCAAATAGGTACATCTGAATAATCTATCTATTAGCTCCTATTAGAATCAACCTTATTCAGATTTCCATTCTAATTCATCCCTATTCAAATTTCCATTCTAATTCGTCCCTATTCAAATTTCCATTGTAAATCGTCCCTATTCACTTTTCCGTTCTAAATCGTCTCTATTCAGATTTCCATTCTAAATCGTTCTTATTCACATTTTCATTCTAAATCGCCCTTATTCAGTTTTCCATTCTAAATCGTCCTTATTCAAATTCAAAAAATCCTTCGTTTAAACAATAAAATACATTATTTCTTAACAGTTAGAAATAGAAAGAAACAGAAATGGCAAGAAACATGTTATACGATGTTGTTTTATTTGAATATATTTATAATCTTCCAAATTTATTAAATTGAGGGGACTGTCCAGTGGAAAAATCAAGTATGTGATAAAATTATCGCACAAAGTTGATTTTTTTGACATATAGTGGTATCCCCTGGGGGTCCCTCCTTTCGAGGAAACCAGGTCATGTAAGAGTTAGAATGAACAGTTTTCAAAAAGCTGACGCTATCTTGTGGGAAATATATTTGTTTATATATTTTCAAATTTTGGACACCTAGAAAAATAGACTGTAAAAAATACGGTCGAGACTGTAAAATTTACAGTCTAGACTATACAGTCAGACTGCAAAATATTAGACTGTAAGTTTTACAGTGCCGACTGTTAGTTTTACAGTGCACGACTATAAAGTTATCATGGCGACTTGGATCGAATAAAACAGAAGAAATAACGATAACCGAAATCGTTATCTAAGACGCCACTACCCAACTCGTTATTTTCTATTTTTCAAATATACCGCGCTTTCTGCATACTTTGGTCTTGTGCGCTAGTTCCGAATTTGGCGACTGGCCGTTCGACTGATTGACGTTTATACGACGCGACGTGCCGTTCAAAGCGATTGCTTCACTCTGTACGCGATTTTGGCATTTTTAATTGTGATATCAGTGATTCGGTCCTCAGGTAAGTATCATGAGAAATCACGATATTTTCTTTAGTATTAGTTGTCAGTTCTCAGCAAACATCTCATTGTTATTGTTTGTGATTTGCCGACTTGTAGGTTAGAATCACTCATCCGTCATCCGAATTCCTTTTTACTTGTGATTTCTTACATTTGTTATTGACTTTTTTGTGAGAATAAGATTTAATAAATATTGAAATTTCCAAGTGTTCATACTGACCAGTCTAACCTCAAAAAAATTTACTTCTGACGAATGAAAGGATAATTAATTGAAACTTTCATTTAAATTTAAAACAAGTTTTATTTCTCAGATTTTTTAAATTTGTTTGTACTAAATAAAAATAGTGAATAAATAGTGAAAAAGTCATGTATCTTATTTTAATGTAATGTTTAATTATATATTACGTCATTAGGTAACATGGGTTCATCGACCAATCTTATATCAAGAATCTTAACCAATTTTAATTTACCAGAATTAATACCCATTTTTCAAGGTATATCATTAAAAATATTATTGTATTACAATTCTTATAAAACATAGTGTCTTAAAAAAACAATTACAACCAAATCAACTTTTTAATATTTTTTCAATTTATTTTTGTTCAAGCAAACGCAATTCAAGAAGATGATTTTAAAGATTTGTCTCCAGAGGACATCAAAGAGCTCATACCTCAACTCGGCTTAAGAAAGAGGTTTAATAAGTTATTTGATGAATTTAAAGCGGTAATTTTTATTTTTGTAATATTTTATTAAAATATATAAGCATACATGTTTGCACAAAATTATTTTTTTCTTTCTAGAATGGCTATCTGTCTGCAGATAAAACAAGCTTCGATTCATTTATCGAATTGGAAACATACGATAGTATTTCATCTCCTGTGCTTGGTGAGATAAAAGTGTTAGCTACTAGTGAGCAGCCAGTTATAGAAGATTCGGATGCGATAGAAGAGTTAACTGCAGACAACTGCAACAACAACGTGTATCAACAACGAGTATCAACCGTAAAACGTGAGAAGCAAGAAAGTTTTGATCCATCCCCAGAAGTTGCAGCTGTAAAGCATAAACGACGGAAAGTTACCAACCAAGATACCTATGACATTATTTTCAAAGGCGTAAGTGAATTTTCTTTATTTAAAAATTGTGCACTAATTAATTATTGCAGAATTGTGCAGTAGTAGTTTTTAATGCACATTAAAAATATACATATTATTTGTTAAATAATCTACCAATACGCCATAAAATACAAGTTTGTCATACTTTTCCTTTTACATATAGACTACACTTTTTCCTTTTATATAAATTTGCATTCCATATTTTTTCAAGTGATCATTGCATGAATTATGATAAAAAAAATTCTTCCAGCCTAACCACTTTTCAGATTTTTTTAATCTAAACAATATAATTCTTGTTTCTGCGTACCTCGTTCATTGTAAAATTACATTTTATTACAATATTGTTTAATTTTTATAAAACTATTTTTTCATAATTTTTAAAACACGGATTGGGTCTTATAAAGACCAACATAGTGTACTTTGAGGGTTAATTATGTTTTTTCTGTGTTAATCAGGGATTGCGAAAACTGTTAGCGACGAAACGCGAATTGAAACCCATTTCAAAAAAAGACGAACTGACATCTGCGGATCGTAAGCGAATGTGCCAATTTGTGGTCGACTTTTTGCTCGAAAACTTTTCAGATAACGATATGTGAGTGATAAACCCATTTTAAACATTCCATTATGGCCAGTCAATTAACCCTAATATGTACACTTTAAGATTTCTGTCACTACTTTATCAAGTTTCTTTTATTTCTATTAATTTATTTTTTTTAATGACATCTTTTTGTCATTGTTTATACATATATCTAATGTTTTTACAATATTTTCTTTTGACTGTAATTATTTGAATGTTATTGTTAATAACATTTCTTTTTACATAAATATTTACAGTATAAGTCCAAACGTCTTCATAAAGGCTGCGGAAGAAATAGCGACGGAATATCCTACGGAATCTGCCTTAACCTGGTACGTACCGTACAAACCAAAGCACGGTAATATCCCAAAAGTTTCTGCAAGTGGCAAATTGGCATGTCGATATGACAATCGTAAACGAACTACCAAAAAAGGTAAATTGTACATAATTTCATCCAATCAATAATTGATATTTGAAAAATAATAAATGAGATGACTTAATGGAACACACAATTTTATTATCTATATTGGTTAATTATTTCTATTTAAGCTTTTTTTGTTATAAACGAATCATAATATTCGTTCAATTTGTTATTGAAAAAATATATTCGACAACAAAGTTTGACACTTTTTTTTTCATAATGACACAATTAAAAAGTTTGAAAATTCTTTCTTTTAACGAATATTTTTAAACTTACTAAACAACTTCCTTCAAATGAGCACTGAAAAAGTCATTTACAACATAACCAATATTATAAGAGGAATATTTATAACAGTATTAAAATAAATCTACTCGAACAAAACTATAGCTGAAAACAATGAAAATATGCACATTGTAATTATGTTTAAATGAATAAAAAAAGGTATTTAAAAGGTAGGTAAGGTAGGTAAAAGGTCAATTCAATTTGGCTTTTGCTTTAACGACAACAAAAACGAATATCAATTCAATTTCCTTAAATAACATGATTTTTTTTAATTTGCAGATCCTTTGAAGGACAGTGCAGCGGCAGAGTTGGAAGAATCTGAACCTGAGAAGGCAACGTACCAATACTTAAAAGGCAACTTGGAACTAGACCAAAAGCTCTTGGATTATTGGGAAGCTACTTACTTAGTGCGTACACAGTATTTGCAGATAAATGGAATTCAAGAATACTATAAAGAATTTCCTATTTTATCATCGCAAAATGGGAAAATTGTTCTTCTGAAGGATTTTGATAAGCTGTACCCCAACAACACTGCCAAGCTATATGAAAAATGGGCCAGTCTATCAGAAAAGCTTGTACGTTTATGCGTCAAAAGAGGATTAATACCATCTGAGATTAGTTCTTGCAACAAAGGTAAATAAAAAAGAAATTTAAGTAAAAATTAAATCACATTGTCTGGTAAAGAGTTATGTTTTATTATTTTAACTTTTAGAAGCTCATTTAGAAATAAACTAAATATTTGATTATTTTTACTTAGACGTTTTGGCTATCCGTTACTTGCCACACCTGTTTCCAACTACAAATATTTTAAAATCAAAAAAAAGTCAGTCAACAGTCAACAAAACTACTTTGATGCAAGAAAGCTTTAATTTACACGTGGCAGTAAGTACATTATTTATGTGTATACATTTTCCTCTGAACATCCGTAGTATCAATAGTATCACGATTAATTCTTTTTTTCTTAATTGCAGGATATTTTAACCTTTGATAGAACAATTGAGGAAAAACAGAAAGCAGCCCGTAGTTCTTGCTCAACCGTTCAGCCTTTAATCCTCAGCGTTGGTGATCTTGAAAAAAAACCGTCCGTCTATGTCATGATAGACCACATAGTCTACAAGGCTGACAGTTGGGTACAAGCACTGGACATATGCTTCAAGTTGTTTCAAGTTTTAGAAGCAAAATACCCAGATAACTGCAGACCAGTGTGGATGTTTATTCAACATTATGTTTACGAAATTGAGACTCCATACGACAAAGTTTATTCTTGCGTAGAACATCTGAAAAGTAGTTTGCTCGCACTGTAAGAAGTCGAAACCAAAACGTTGCTAACATATTCCCAAAAGAATCACTATTTGTTGTAATTTCTCTCAATTCTCAATTATTGAAGTGTACTGAATTTTAATTTACGAACATAAGACTGAAGTTGTTCTAAGTCGTAGTGTTAACTTAATTATTGATTGTAATTGTTTGTTGTTTTGTAATTTGTAACACGTACCAATTATTTATTATTCAATGAAGACTTCAATATAAAGATAGATTTGCAATGGCGACAGAAATTAAAAATGACACTAAAAATATGCAAAGGCTTGAAAATGACGATGATAATGTTTTTGAATTTGAATTAATTCGTTATATTACATCTATTTACAGCAAACCACACTTACCTAGACAAGAAGTGCAATTTTTTGTAGACAGTGTAGAGTCAATATCTAAGTCTTTGTTACAAAAAATCACAAGCGAATTAGATTTAATTTTCGAAAAATATCAGTGCGATGAAAATGATCAGATAAGAATACGAAAAATTTCAAGAGATTTTGAAAACGCTTTATCGATGTTCAGTTCGGAACACCGTTGTCTAGATTACTTAAAACAACGGGACTATTATATAGAAGCTGTACCTCATTTTCTTGGTGAAAAACGCGTAGTACAAGATAATGAGTTCAAATTCGCTAAATGTTATTCGCAAATTATTCCAATTAATAAAGTGTTGAAAAAATTCTTAGAAATTGAGAATGTTTATTATTCAATTTTATCTTACATGCATGATTTGAAACAACATACTACAGTTATTAGCAATATTGTTCAAGGCGAATTGTGGAAAAAAAAGTTACAACATTTTGGTGATAAAACTGTTATTCCGCTTTATGTTTATTATGATGATACGAATCTTGGTAATGTGCTCGGTTCACATGCTACTATAAATAAAGTTGGACCAATTTATATCAAAATCGCTACGCTACCACCCCTTGAGCAAGGGAAGTTAGATAATATACTTTTAGCTCAATTATCGTACAGTTCAGACTTGAAACACTTTACAACTGATGTTAATTTTTCGAAGTTAATAGAACAACTGGCTGCATTGGAAAAATTTGGAATCACCATTGAAGTAGAAGGACGAGATCATAAAGTATATTTTTGTCCCATCTTGTTTGTGGGTGATAATTTAGGCTTGAATGAAGCTCTTGATTTCGCTGGAGGATTTCGAGCCAATTATTATTGTAGACTCTGTAAAGTTCACCGGAATGTTGCAGAACAACTAACTGTCGCGAAACCTGATTTGTTAAGAAATGAACAAAATTATGAAGACGATAGCAAAAAAAAAAGCGTTACAGATACTGGAATTGCGAAAAGTTCACCGTTTAATAATATACCTTCGTTCCACGTTACGGAAAATGCGTATGCTGACCTCGCACATGACTTATTTGAGGGAGTATGTAAACGAGAAATTACTCAAATATTTAACAGATTAATATGTATCGACAAAATTCTAAACATTGATGATTTTAACAATAGGATTGCGAATTTTAAGTTTCCAGAAGGGATGGCTGAACCTCCACTGCATACGCGTGACGAAATTAAAAACAAAAAAATGCATATGTCAGCTTTGGAAATGTTAACGTTTTTTATGCATGCAAACGTTTTATATGGAAACATTATCCCACCTGATAATGAATATTGGCATCTTTATTTACAGTTAAGAAAAATCGTTGCCATGTTATTAACACCTTACTTTGACCTGCAACGTTGTGATTTTCTCCGTACATTAATTAAAGAACATCATGAGTGTTATATACAATTGTTTGGTAAATTGACCCCGAAGATGCATTTCATGGTGCATTATCCAGACCTTCTTAGACTAGTTGGTCCTCTAATTCATTTATGGACTATGCGTTTCGAGTCAAGGCACCGAACTAGCAAATTAATAACACATGCAATTCCAAATCGGATTAATTTATGTAAAACGTTGTGCATAAAAGAGCAGTTAATATTTGCGCATAAAGTCATGACGAATGATGGTTTTAAAGTAGAGACCTCAACAGGAAAATTAAGTAAACTTCAAAATCCAGAACTAGTAACTAGGATACAACAATCCAATTACATCTTAAATTTGAATACAACAAAATTTGTAAAAGTACACAGCACAACTTATAGAATTAACTCATTTGTAACTATTCATAATGACGAAGAATTTCCAACATTTGCTAAAATTTTACACATTTTGATTAGTCCGGAGCACAAAATTCTGTTTGATTGTTTAATTTATAAAACTAAGAGGTTTGACCATTCTTTCATGGCATTTGAAATAATAGAGACGTCGAAAAAAATACTTATATTCCAAAACAAATTGTGTGATTTTAGAGTAGTGTGTACCGTTTCCATTGACGAGGTTCTTTATGCGATAACATTGTACGATTTCTAATATTAAGTTTCCGGTATTTTTCAATATATTTGTTGCCTTGCTAATTTACATGTGCTCTTTATTGTACTCCTTTCATAATAAAATGTTTTTTTGTTAGTGTTATATTATTTTTTTAATAATATTTTTAATAATAATTGCAATTGTTTTTAAATAACAAATTTAATTCAACTTAGAAAAATACTTTTATTTGTTATGTATTATATTGTACTGTTTATAATGATATATTTCATTGACCAATTAAATCCAACTAAAACCACTTAATAAGTATTTAAAAAGTACATTTTACAATACTTATTTTAACTCCTCTCTATTTAATTACAAAGGTAAATTATATAATTATGTAATTATATTATATAATTACGTTTAAATTAAATTAACTCAACTTCAATCATATTTTCAACGCTTTGAAGTAGGAGGTTAGGTTTTTCGCTAATCAACAAAATTATAACAATTTCGACCAAAAGATGTTTTAATATATTTAATATGGAATTGTTTTTAGTTCACAATCATATGTCCATTGTTTAAAGCACTGTATCCAAATATATCAATATTTACAGTCTAAGACTGTAATTTGTACAGTTCTAGACTGTAATTTTCACAGTCTGACTGTAAAAATATATTACAGTCTTCGCCTGTACAGTTTTACAGTCTAGGACTGTAAATTATACCGTCATGACTGTTACTTTTACAGTCTCGCCTGTACATTTTACAGTCTATTTCTTTGGGTGAGTGTATACAAGAAAGGTTCGTGGCCGCGTGGTTAGAGGACAAGTTTTCGGAACCGTAAGATTCCGAGTTCGATTCCTCTTTCAGGAGAAAATTTTTTTTCTGTC
>JABFPB010008290.1:0-10276 GCA_022817645.1 Ceratoteleas bidentatus | reverse complement strand
AAGTTTCGCGCTCAGCGCTCAAAATTGAGCGCGGAGCGTGTAAGTTTTGCGCTCAGCGCTCAAGGTTGAGCGTGGAGCGCAAAAATGTTGCGATCCAAATTTGTACAAGCCTGGTTTGGTACGAATCTCCGGTACCACGATATCATTCCAAGGAAGGAACGAACTTGCTTGACACTTCTAGGAGTAGGATAGTCCAGTATTGGAAGGATCTTTTCGGAATCTACCAGCAACCCATTGTTTTCCACAACGAAACCCAAGTACATTACGGAATCACAACAAAAATGGCTCTTTTCCCGGTTAATGGTCAAATTGCCTTCCTTAATTCTCTTCAGTACTCGCTCCAACCAGACCAAATGTTTCTCAAAGGATTCGGTGATAATTATAATGTCGTCTAAGTAGCAGAAAACATATGGGCTCATGTGAGAACCTATCAGTTTGTCAATCAACCGCTGGAACGTAGCCGGAGCTCCTGTCAACCCATACGGCATTCGTGTAAATTGAAATAATCCCTTACCCTCGATTGCGAACGCTGTTATCTCTTTGCTCTCATCATCCAACGGAACCTGAAAATATGCTTGACTAAGATCTATGGTAGAAATAAATTTGGCTTTCCGCAATCCGTCCAAAATACTATCTATCCGGGGCAAAGGGTACGCGTCCTGTCTAGAAATTCGGTTTACTTCTCTATAATCCAGGCAGAACCTATAATTCCCATTAGCCTTCCTCACCATTACAATCGGGGAGGACCACTCACTCTCCAAATGTTCAATGACGCCGAGGTCTAACATCTTCGAGACTTCTTCGCAAATCCTCGTATACACAAGCGGTGAGACTCGACGAAACTTTTGTTTAATAGGAGGATGACCTCCAACATCGATGCTATGGTGAATTAATGGCGTTAGGGGCAAAGAATCTGAGTTCGTCGGAATTTCCTGATCTAATAATTTCGACAGTCGACGTTCATCCCCTTCAGAAAGTAAAATCGTGTTGCACTGAACACTCTCCGAATGACTGTCGGGAGCAACAAACTGGAAAGGTTCATTTCTAGAATAATTGAAGTACCAGACGGAAGCTGCAAAGTCCACCTGGATCTTACAAAGTTGAAGAAAGTCCAAACCCAAAATACAAGGAGCAGGAAGAGATGTTATCACACACATGTAGATCTCATAACAATGATTCTTCAACTCCACTGGCATTAGAATTTCTTCTCTACAGAGTTCTATCTGGCCATTACCCAACCGCACTGGAATCCGAACCGATCTTCTAGAGTATTTACGATCTCCAATCGAGGATAAGAAGTTCTCACTAATGAACGTTCTCGTAGCTCCGGAATCTACCATAGCTCGGACACTCTCGCCCGCAACTAACAGTTGTAAGTACAGTGGTTGATAGTGACTCCCCTCAGCGTCAACATTAGACATCGTGATTATCTCAGCTGGTTGGGTGGGCGATTGATAAGTTGAAGATGATGAATCATGAAACTCGGCACCTAATCTAGCTAACTGGTCCGCCTTTTCATTTTCAATGATTCCTGAATGGCCTTTCACATATTTCCAATCAACCTTTTCAAACTCTTCCAAGGACTCTAATATTCTTTCTAATTACGCTCGGTTTTTAATATTTCTCTTTCGGTTATCCTTCCATTCATTCTCAAGCCAGACCGGGATCCACTTAGTCATAGACTTAATCAGAAACTGGGAATCGGTATGAAACCGTATTCTTCGAATTCCCAGACGTCTTGCTTCCTCTGCCGCGGCTATCACTGCCTCAATTTCAGCATAATTGTTTGTTCGATCATGACAGGCGGGCTTCGAAATATTATTTGGGTGATTTTCTCCAAAATAGACCCCAATCCCCACTCTAGCACTTTCCAAACCATTATCAATACAGCAACCATCAGTCCAAACATCAACCCATCCCAATTCATTTGCTTCTCCTTCCACTGCGGAATCTATCTGTAACTCTTCTTGATTCAGGGACTGTTCTGATCTATCAGAGTCAGGGGTCGATTGGCTCCGCATCAATGGCCCCTTCTTCTGTTTTCCGAACATCTATCACAGGCTACCTTAGTTATTCCCTTTTTACCGCAAGAGTAGCAGAATACTTTCCTAGGTTGCTTGCACAGACCAAACCGATGACCTACTTGATCACAGTTCCAACAAGTAACTTCATCTTTTGTCTCTTCGGAAACATTCCCAGCTTCCGGGTGAACCTCGAATTCCGTGATAGTTACTGTTGACCTTTCATTCTGTTCGGGCCCACCCGACCTAATTTCGGAAGGCTTATTTTTCTCGGATCGTTTCTTGTTCTGCCTCAGCAGAGTCTCTACTCTAGCTGCCAACAAACACTCGGGACCTTCATAGTCAGAGTCAGTCAACATATCGGTTAAACCTTGAGTCCTATTCCGGGATGGTCGAGGAGGATGATAGGCTAATTCAGAGTCCAAGGACCTCTCTGGCAATGGCGGCGCGTGAAAACTACGAGCGGCTGAATACCTCTCCTCACATCGAACAGCAAGTGTTTCCAAGTGGTCAAAATCAACTATCTCGTCCAATCGGATGGAAAGAGAAAACTTAGGTTGCATGTTACGATAGGCACACTCCACCATTTGCCATTCTTGCCAAGGTGGGGCTATCCTTTCCATCAAAGCATAGATACAAGTCAAATAGTCGGCTACAGCCTCGAGATCTCCTTGTGTCCTATTCCACACTTCTCGTTGTAGGGCATACTGATAGTCATGTTTAAGAAAACGTTGACGGAAAGCAAAAATAAAATCGTCAAAATTCAACCAATTCCTCCGTTTCGTTGGGAACCAGACCAAAGCTATTCCAGAGAGGAAAAATGGAAGACAAGCGAGATCGGAATCACAAATCGGCATCAACGCTCTACCCTCTTCAAGGCGTAGAATATATGTCTGAGCATTCTCCTTGCCTGAAAACTGAACGTTCCATTTCCTCATAACTTCACAAGCCCTATCTAGATTACGAGTTGTCGGTGGATTATAACCTGATTGGTTTCCTGTTGGGTAATTTTCACGAGAAATTGGAGAATATCTCTCCCAATGCTCCCGGTTTCGTTGAGATGGGTCACTGCCACATGGGTTTGGACTGGAAGAACGTGGGTAGTCACCATATTGTCGCTCATAGTCGCCCCTCGATCTACCTCCACCGAAGAATTGTTCCCTCTCATGGGCTGTATTGAACGGCCTACGATAATTATCCCTCGGGCGGTAATCACGTTCACCCAAACTGTCATTCGGATCGTTCGGTCCTGATCCATTCTCACGGAACCCAACAGATCGTCTACCACCACGGTGATCCGATATCCAATCAGGAATATCATCCATGGCCCGATTACGATTACTATCCCTACCATAAGTTCGAGGAATCGCACCACGCGATTGATCTTGAGCGTGCCCTGATCGAGAAGCTAAATTCTGACCTCTATTCCCCAATTCACGTCTAGCATCTGGTAGATCTGACAAAGGGTCCCTAAATCCAACGCGATGGCCATTATTTGGAAATTTAGCCGATGTCGATCGGCGGAATAGATCATCAGTGCCAGCTGTAACTCTCCTACTACGGCCATAATCCCAACTCCTAGACAAATATTCCGACTTGGGTCCACGGAATCCATCATCATTTCCCAACAATTCCCCACAAGCCGCTCCTCGACTGCTCGTACCTGCGCCAGCACGGTTTGGGTGAAAATCATTGGGACCTATTCTCGATTTGGGGACAATACCAGATTCCATATCTTCCACTTGATCAGCGCCATCCACTCGGGGATTGCTCAACGAACTCGAATAGGAGCCATCGTCATCCGATAATCCATCGTTCACATTAACATCCTCTTCTAACTCAGGAATTTCCTCGAAAGCGACTGGATTGATTTTCCACTCTTTGAGTAAGCGTGTGCGCAAAGTATGCTGTATGCCAGTAGTGGGTAGATTCCTGTGTCAATTCGTCCATTTTCAGGGAAAACAAAAAAAAATAATAATAAAAAAATTGAAAGAAAACAAAATTAAGTAAAGTAAAAAAAATTAAATAATAAAAAAAATAAATGAAAAAGAATTTTAAAAACTGTATAAAGAGAAACTAGTATTTGTGTATCAAACTATAATAATCTAATTTAATTTACACTTATTTTCCCATAAATATGTCATGCAACAATCGAAAGTCTCAAATGTCAACGGAACCAAAACAATCGTGACTGACATCCACTATATACGACACTTTGATCCGAACAACCAAGAAAAACTATCCACTCCTCCATCAAAATATTCGATTCACTCTATTATCGTATTTAATCTTGACAAAGCATCTTTCTGAATCCACAAAAAAAATAATCAAACAAACACAAAAAGAGTGAATCGAACCGTGAATAAACACAATCGCTTTGTATTTCAATGTTAAGTAATTGTCATTAAATAAAAAAAATCAGTTCAATCATAACCAAAAAAAAAAATATATATACACTACAAAAAAAAATGTTCATTCACTTTGTGTCAATTTCGACGGAACAACCCGAATCGATCAAAACCGTTTCACGAATCTGAACAACCGTCAATATCGATCAATTATTACAGTTATTTATTCATCCAATACACTTCGTTAAATTAATCCAAGCAACGAAAAATCCGAAAAATCTAATCTTTTAATTTCAGTCCGAACAATGAACTCATTATTTTCCTCGAAACTATACCTCTATTTACGTTTTAAAACGCTTTGTTTACATTTCACTGCAACAATACCTTCAATCGAAATTCGTTTACTTTTACTTCCACTCACTTAAACTTACACTTTAATAATCGAAGTTGTTTACAAAAGGAGGCGGATGAACAATAACACACAAAAAAAAACTAAAGAGTCAATTCACGAACGAAATTCCAATTTCACCTGTGAGTGAAGTCAAACTGCTGTATCTCCAACTCGATAACAATCGCTGAGCCAATGTCTCGCGTCGTCATGTATTTGCTCCGGAAGCAACTCAAAACACAAAACGACCCCGGACACAAATGCCGCGACCAACGAAACGTTCAGCCGCCAAAAACTCCGACGTCATTCAAAACTTTCTGCTGCAGGTCGCGGCGCGGCTGATACAGGAGCCAGTGGATGCGCGGCGAAGATGCGCACGGTACCTTTCAGGCGGCGCGCCACTTGTGCGCAAGTCAGCGTTCTACAATACCGACTTTTGAGCTACCGGCGGCGCTTGGACTCTTTGATATGACTCGCAATTCACGCGTTGAAGTTCTAAATTTCCGCAGCTATCGGAATCCGACCAAAACAAACCGCTCAATGTTGTTCTATTCTATTTATAGCCGTCTGCCGAAATTGCGAAAACATGATTCACGGGCAATGACTGAAATACAATGCTTTTCGGGAATGGACGTTTTCGGACATAATTTTATAACACTACAATATTACAAAAATAATTTTTCTTTGTCAGTAAAAAAATTCTACTCTCTACTACTTCGTTAAAATCTTTTTCCAGTTAGTTAATTTTAATCACGATAAAACTTATTTTTGCGTTTAGAGCGCCATCTATTCCGAATTGGAAAAAAAGTTTCAGATAAAATTAACTTATTTTTTTTCGCAGAATACGAATCTGTAATAAAAAATGGGGGTTCCCATTTAAGGTTTCAACGTTGCCCCCCGCCCCACCCCCTAGGGGTGGGGGTTGGGTTTGTGTTTGGTGTGCTTAGATAGGTTTTTGCAAAATATGAAACACGTGTTTTTTGGTTTCTTGATTCCATGTGTTTTTCTCGAGATATTTCACCGTCCCGGAACTTTTTTAACACCCTTATATAATTTATATAATTTATAAATGTGTATATATTTTTATATATATTTCACTGTTTATATGCAAAAAATATATACAAAATATATATGAATTAAACAATTTTTTGCCGAAATATATTTGATATATTTTCACGTATATTTCACGAATATATTTTCGTCCGTGTGGGTAAGTTGAAAAAGATTAAAAATGAGAAGATTAAAATGAAAAATTTAATATAAAAATAGAAATTAAAAAAAGGAAAGCATACAATATAAATAAACATGTTAAAATATTTCTCTACAAATAGTAACTTATATCCTATCAAAAATGTACATTCCATGAACTTCGATAAAACCGTCAAAGCTTGAAGATACGTGACATTACCGACTACGCATTCGGTTTATGTTTGATACATGTTTGTTTTTGTGTTTGAAAATGACATCTGAATATACTTTCTATACAAAAAATCATGGAATAGACAAGCTTTGACAGATCCAATAATTGTATTTTTTACATAACATGAGATCTGTGTACAGTTCCTTGTAATAATCGCCTAATGAAAATAAACAAAAATAACAATCGAACATTCGCGTAAACGGACAAGTGTGTTTTCCAATACGCTTAAACATTTTTAATTAAATAAAATTTTGAATTTTTCAAACAAATTTTTAAAATTCAAAAACACTTTTTTTTATTAACCTGTCACAATTAATCGCTAATAATTACTCGTTACCAAAAAAAGATTAAAAAGCAATTACTTAATCCATTATTTATCATTTAAATTTATCCATGAATTATTATCGGCTTTTGAATGTTGTGTAAGCGACAGTCCGGCATGGCTTGTGACGGCTGCAGGCCAGGTCCTGTGATATTCACAGGCCACGGCCTGCAGATACCACAAACCTTGTAGCATGTGGTTTGAGCAAGTCGTAACCTGTACACTCTACAGGATATCTGGTCTGTGCCACAGTTCTTTTTTTCCGTGTTGAAAGTGTTGAACGATCGTGTGTTGTTTTGTGATACTGACAGCGTTTTTTTAGGTAACTTAACAGACGAACTATTGTATAGGCGGCCCAAAATTCTATGCTTATATCGTAAAAAAACCTGATGGAACGTATGTTGAATGTGCTAAAGTAAAAGGTATTTCTCTAAATTATCAAAATAAACAAGTTGTTAATTATAAATCAATTGAAAGATTTGCGAAAGACAGTGCAGAACCTATCACAGTCGAGCATAGCCTAATTCGAAGAACATCGTTTCATTATGTTATAACGTCTATAGAAAAAAAACTTGTAAACCCGTACTCGCGAAAAAATGCATGTATAAGAGATACGAAACTAGACCGTTCGGTTGGTTATTGTAATAATTAGTTTGTATCTGCTTTCGGGAAATAATAAAAAATTGGTGTAATTGTAACATCCCTCGAACAAATTGTTTCGAGTTGTTTTGCGTTACATGGGGTTCAGACTTTGGTATCTGAGACCCGATCACGGCTGTTATGGTGTGATAGCTGATGAATTTATGGGTAGAGTATGTTCAGTCAGAATCAACCGTAAAAGGCCGGGTTAGCGAAATGAGTAATGTCAAACTGGTTCACTGCACTGAAACTTTATTGGCTGAGGTACACTATTGGGCACACGTGGTGTCGAAATCAAAATTAAACGGTTCACAAACGTTCACGGAAATCTCGCTATTTTCGCGGAACTTAATAACAATTGTTCGCGGACGGCGAGGTCGCGATGCGCGGCGACAACGGATCCGATCGGCGAATACTTCGCGCAAATCACTCGGTCAAATCCGAGATTTTATTCGGACCGATTTTCGCTCGCGTTAAAGGTTCGGCCGCACGGGCGAGCGCCTTTTTGCTTTTGGAGGTGATCTTCGGGAAAGCCGACGTAATCACCGGCCTTCACGCACACAGACATCGACGTGCCGATAAAACATAAACACTTAGAGTTAGATATGCTAATACAGCGCGATAAGCGAAGAAAAGAAAGGAAAATAAAATCGCACAATGACTCGAAGAAAATTACAACGAAAAACGCAAACAATGTTGCATATAGCAACACGAGTATTATTACGATGATGGTTTTACTGTGCCAATTGCCACCGAAGATGTGCCTGCAGACATCGAAGAACAAGATTTTAGAAAACATTTTAACCATTTTCGCGGTCTTCTGAATGATGAACCTTTGACCGAAAGAAAATTAATATTAATTAATTGATTAAAATTAATATTAAAATTTTTTTGCGCGTCAAAATTGCACAATGTTTTGAATAAAATTTCAGCCGGATTGCCCTCCAGGAGTGCACCAAGGAGACAAATTCGGGTTTGAAATTTTTATTATTCTGTTGTGAATGAGTGTGTGTCGAAAATTGATCAGAATGTGTGAGAAGATCAATTCCTTTTTCTTAACATTTTTTTTGTGTAATTATATTGATTTTGTATTATTTTTGTTCCCTTCTGGATTTTAATTTTCTCGGAATTGATTGTAGGTAACGTAGTTTGTATTTTGGTTCCTGGGGATTCTGAACCTTGGTCACTCTTCACACCAACCATCATTGCGGAGAGCTGCCAATTTGCCGTTCCTATCGCAGGGGTACTCAACATCTGTACTTGGAGGTTAACGTCTCCACGATCCCGAGTTCATCAGTCACCCTGAGCAAAAGGGGTGACGTTCGACGATTAGTACGGGTGGCTGTAACTGCCGAGCCCAGAACTCTCTCTCTCTCACCGCGCCAACTGTTCCCGAAAATTGCCTTTTCGTCCGTTACTGAGGAGGTTCAACTACATCTGTTCCTCTCCCGGAACAAGTCATTGGGTGGACATCTGCAGAACCATCCATTTGACTATGCTGGTCAACGCACTTTTGGATCCTGACCTTTGTGGAGGTTTCGATGGCGAGTCACTGACGCTTCTTTCCGATACTGAGGAAGAGCGTAACTGTCCCTGAGACCACTGCCGTGACTCAACTCCATTCGACACAGCAGCCCAATCAACCTGATTCAGGACACTTCTCGTGGGTTGGTACTGGTAGAGAACGTACCTTTTACCGGTCTTGAAGTGCTGCACCTTCTCTCGGTGAGCGCTTTACAAGTTCCGGGTTTCCTGGTTCTCTATCGAGGAGTGGACATGGACTGCGACCATCCAATTGCGTCATCCATCCAACTTCGGTGACCTGACCAGATCAACCAGTTTGAGATTTGGCGCCAATCTCCAGCGCCTATTCGGAGAGCGAGGACTCAATGTGTGGTGACGAGAGAGAGGGGGAAAGGCGAAGCGGTTGTCGGTTGACCCCGAAAATCGCTCGCCCCACTCTGTCGACGACCTTGGAGCATACTGGAGGGCAGCGGGGATTCTCGTGACCAAGGAACGGGTTCCCGGAATTCAGGGCTTAGATTTGGACGAATTGAGTGAGTGTGTTCCGGTCTAACCAGGGCAAAGCATGAGTGAGACTCTCTAATATTTCGTTTTCTTTTCGTTGACAGAAATGTAATAGAAAAATTAGATTTCGAAATTCCTACTAATTTAATTTCTGGTCGACAGAGTCATCAAAAATTAGTTTTAGTTATATTTTGTATCTTATCTTATCTTTTGCACGCTGAAATTTCCAGATTTATCTATGACTGTTTCTCGGAACGTTAAATTATTATAATTTCTGAATTCCGACACGTGCTACTATTTTGTGTATATTCTTCTTTATTTTATGCTACTATTTTGTATGTATTATTATTTAATTTGAGAGTTTGTCCGAAGTAACGGTTTTTGAAACCAGAATTTTTGAATGACTTTACCCAACATTTAAATATACGAGAATTGGTAACGGAGTTTTTGTTTGTTTTAATTTTGAGTGTCGAGCCAATATACAAAGGATCCTTGCCTGGAATTGCGCAGTCAGTTCCGATTGTGTGGACCAACAATTTTCCGCTTCATTTCGGAATTAAACTTATGTCTGTATCGTTTGAATTTCGGGAGTAACGGCCCAAATGGCGATCCTGACTATTACCTTTTCGTATTAGTTATCTGAATTAATTCCGAGGTGGCGAAGGGACGCGGATCGAAAAATTGTCGCGTTACAACCTTACCGTAGTTCGGCCTATTCTCGACTACGCATCTTAACTATGCATCTATGTGATTTGGAATCCTACGATTCGATACCAAATATCTGCACTAGAATCGATTCAACACCGATTCCTTCACTGCAAAAACCGGCGTTTTCTTTGTAAACGTTTTTGCCCGAAATTACAAAACGTTTAGACACGTTTTCCGACCTCACTTAGAAAACGCAAAAAAAACGTTTCATATATTAAAACGTTTCAGTGTTTTAACATGCGCGTGGGAGATGGGCGCTCATAATTGAAAAACTGTATGAGTAGCGAGTTTGTGTACATCTTTTGTTGCCTCGAATTAAATGCAGACATGGACTTTTTCAAGTGCCCAATGTGTTTTTTTACTACCCATGATGAAACGCTGCTTAATAGTCATGTGGTTCGT
>JABFPB010008289.1:0-10273 GCA_022817645.1 Ceratoteleas bidentatus | reverse complement strand
CAGTTTTTACTAGGAATTTATCACAATTTACTACAAAATATAGTAGTTTATACTGTTTTGGAAGCTCCGTCCTCGAATTACTATAAAATATAGCACTTTTTGATGCAATTTTTCCCTCTGTGTGGGAAGAGAACAAATATTTTCCATGAAGTTGGGACGTTTACATTAGACATTTTAGAGTAATAACAGGACGCAAAATCAAATAATGATCAAAAATACAAAAAATAGAATTTAAGGTGTGGTGTCAGGAGTGAAATTTTATCGGAGTAAATCTTTTAATCGCTTGATCTTATTATTTTTCTAATCCATTATCTATTCTATAATCTATTTATTTTGTAAGTTTTCGAGGTTTCGAAATGCTCCTTGAAGCTCAATTTTCATACGATTGACTTCTTATTTCATATACTTAGACAAATATTATGAACATATCGTACGTAATTGTATCGAATATAATAGATTTTTCGGTTTTTGTGTCAAATAGCAGTAAATGTGTCATAACATAAGGTGTTCACTCTGCTGCCATGGAGTTCGTTTGTTATTATAAAAAAAGATGAATAATAATTTCATCATAAATCGACAATAGCAAGTTTCTTGGGAGAATATCACCGACAAACAATTCATACTTTTTAGTGCAGCATTTTCGAAAATAACGATTTTTCGTAATTTCTTATTTTCAACAAGGAAAAATTGTGTAAAATAATTATTTTTGAAAATGCACCATTAAAAATTATGATTTGTTTGCCAGTAATATTCTCCTAGAATTGCAGAATCTCGTTATGGTTGATTTATGATGACATTATTATTCATCAATCTTTATATTAACAAAGTCACTAACTCTGTGGCAGTAGAACTTGAACATCACCTTAAAAAATAGTATCAACATTCTAACTGTACAATTTATTTGTTATGAAAATACGAATAGTTTTACATATAAAAATCCCAGGATCATTGTAAAAATGGCCCTCTTTCAAGTTATTGCTAATAAATATCTTTATTGCAATTATTAGTGAATTTTGTACATATCTGCTATCTATTAAGCAGCTTTATACAATAAAAACATATAGAAATCGTTTGAATATTGGTGACTTTAACCAATTTAATTGCAACTCCCCTTCAGAAAAAAATTTAATAAATTGGCCGAACTTTTTTTGGAGTGTTGATCCAGGTCATAATGAAGGGTATAAATAGTAGAAGCTATATATATTCGGAATTTTCTATTAGGCAATGTTTTTGTTTGTTTTAAATGAGAAGTATGTAATCAGTTTTAGATGAAAATGTAGTAAGATTTATTTCCTTAGAATTTCTGTGGATTTGACGAGTTTTTCAATTAGTAATCTTTATTTGATCGAGCGAAAAAGAAATTAAATGCGTTAAATATGATTCATAATTTTCTACTGATTACCTTATTTAGGTCTAAATAACAAATTACAAAACTTACTAAATTACAAAATTTCAATACAAATGTTTTTCAATCGCATCATTTAAACGTTTTATATTGCAAATGGTTTCTTATTTCTGTAAATTTATTTCATCAAAACGTATTGCATAAACATTTGATCAAACATTCACAAGCAAACTGATATTCCCAAATTATACATCTGCAGAATAACTGCATGTAGTTTATTCAAACGTAATAAACCGAACGTAAGAATCACTTTTCTGATATAATTTTTATTCTACCTTGGAAACGATGTTAAGCATCTTCTAAGTTCCTACAAAAGTTACATCGAGCTTTAAGGTGATTCTTCACGTCTGGAGTATCGGAGAGTGTCTTTTTATTTATTATTCAGAAGTTTATTTTGACATTTTTAAATTATAATAGCTTTCCGATTCTTTGCAAATGGGAAATTACACTCGATGAGAAATATTTCACTTTTATTCATAATTGTAATCTGACAAACCATACGGATTTTTTCAAACGTGTAGAAAAAAATTTCAAAACGATTACGGTCAGACCACAATTACGGATAAAAGAGAAGTATTTTTCTTGGAACATGAACTCCCTTTATGAAATAATCGGTGGGTTATAATTAAAAGATTTAAAATAAACTTCTGAAGAATCCCCTTAAGTAAAGGTAGATGGAATTGGCAAAATTAGTCGTACGGAATGTGATTTTTAAGGTGCACTTTTTTCCTAGTTAATCGTAATAGAGACTCGCTGATTTATTTATATGTTTCTACTAAGATACTTTCTAATTTTATTTTATTGTACAGCAAAGGAATCCGAATGTATAATATCGCGGAAAGATCAGCCTGGTATCGATATAGATAAAGATGCCAGAGGATATACTATTCAAAAGTATATTCAAGACACCGAAAAAGGGTTGATAAACATATTGGATGTCGAGTTAATTGCGCCGAACGCTGTCGCAATCGAGAAGACCGTTGTTCTACCAAACAGCCAAAATGGAGATTACGTCGAAGCAGTATTGAATAAAGATAAATCATTAGAACTCAAGCTAACTAGTCATTTCAATCGATGGTACGAAATTAACGAGGTAAGAGCGAAAAAACTAGTTAAAAAAATAGAAACATCGTCGAAAAACACTCTAACTGTCTAATGAATTTACAGACAGCCACCAAACTTGAAATTCAAGTTCAAATAAAGTGTACAAAACCTACAGTATACGTAAGTAAATTCTGTTTGATTTAGTAAACTGTTGCTCATACTTATTTCGTATCTTAAGGCAATGTCGAAAGTCTGCTGCAACGGAGTGTTATCTTTAATAATAAAAGAGATCTTAGCGACACTCTATGGGAGAATATATCTAGCTAATAAATTATAACATTTTATAATGTTTTTTTTTTCGAACATGAGTTAAGAGAAGTTATGATTTGTTAACCAGAGATAATCTCTCATAACCAAAGGTGTCGCTATGGTTTATTATACAATCATTGTTTATTCTGTATTTATTATAAAAGACACCAACTGCGTTGCAACAGACTTTCGACTTGGCCTTAATCTAACGATTTTTCAGACTTTCTACGCGAACATAAATGACACAAACAATCATGATCCGGAATTCTTAGAGAAAGAGCCGTATACATTTACACTGCCGATGCCGTTGCCTAAAGATGTCGATCTATCAGCGTTTGGAAAAAAAATTATAGCCAAAGACGTCGATTTGACGAACTCCGCAATCACGTACACTCTTTCCTCGAATGGCTCGTATGCCGATCTTTTCTCGGTCGGAACGGTCATAACGGGTGTGAAAAAAGAATACGAAGCGATATTCAAAAATAAGAATGATTTGGACCTTAAGGAAGATTTTGAACTGATTCTCCAAGCGACAGTACGTAAAAATCGCGAGAAGATTTAAGGTATTAGTTTTACGCAAATGTAATCATAACTCAAACAATTATTTTCAGGACAATGGAGTACCTCAACGTAATACTACTACTACTATTAAAATTAAAATTAACAGGGCTTTGTCAATTCCGCAGTTTAGTTCACACTTGTACAATGCCAATTGCACCAAATGCAAGTTGTCGAATGTAAGACATTTAAGCGTTTCTTTTATACCGATAAAATAGCTTTTTCGATAAAATTATAAAATGCTTTTGTTTTTTTCATGTCTAGAAAGATTTTCCTTTAGATTTACTTTCGAAAATTATATAAAGCCATTAACGAATCAATTGTTTAATTTTAGGAAACAATCAAGTTTGATAAACCAATCGAGCTTTCACTTGGATACGACAGTGATGTGAACTTTACGTTAACCCACCCAAACAAAGGTATTGCAGTAGTCTTGAATGAAATACTTTCGTTTTACAAAGGTAAGATTTTTAACATTTTTACGATGATTTGAACATTTCAGATATCGAAAAATCCTTTAGTTTGAATGTGACGCAAAATAAGGTCGAAGTGAAACTTGCGAAAATCCCAGAAAATTACAAGTTGGAATACATCAACCTCGATTTAACGGTGAGTTGGTTCAGTTTGATAAATTATTCTAAATAATGAATTAACTTTATTAATTCCTTTGATTTAGTTTCAATTACATTTATATTGTCACATTTATATATTATTAACGTTTTTTCTAATGACCAAATTTATTCACAACAGGCCATTAATCTAAAACGAGGATATAATAGGAGCGCAGTTTTGCTTATTAGTTTGCCCGAGAGGAGCGCTGGTAAATATTCAACTCACGTTTAACAATTTTATATTTAAATCGCCTTCAAATGCAGACTCGAAAAATATTTCTTTAAACACATCTTTTTAGTTTCTTTTTTACAATGCACAATTTTTCTACTAAACTTAATTCTGCACATATAAAAGTTTAATCTATTTGTTGAAACAAAATGTTTTTTTCTTCGTGGCGATAACAAAAATGTAATTCTAATTTTTACTTTTCATTGCAGTCGAGGCGTCGTCAAGCAGTGGTCTTCTGGCAGCCACTATAATTTTAAGTTTATTATTAGTAGGATTATTGATTGGTCTTGCCTATTTCTATAATAAACATAGGTAATCTTTCACCCACCATCAACTACCTTTACTAATTTAGCTCGTTGTTACATACAAGTACCCCATCGGACACTTGTAAACTTATAACAATTTACTTAAACTAGACTTACGTATCTAAAGCTATCTTTCCTTTTTTCAGTCAAGTATTGAAACAAATCTTTAAATTGTAGGGATAATTATTATGACTCACTGATGTCAATAAGTGATTGACAAATACTAAGCTCTTGTAAATAGACGTACGATTCTGTTTGCGTGTTCGCTTTCTGTTTTTTGAGTGGATAAGTATATGCAACAAGTTAGCAGTTAATAGTAACAATAATTTCTGTTTTATTCACAGGAAGAATACCGAATTACGACAAGCACTCTTTACTTATTAGATTAATTCGACGCATAACGTTCCCTCGTTTCTTTGATAACTATTGTACAATACGTTGCGTTGTTGTCTATCGACTGCTAATTTTGTCAATCTTTCCGACGTCTTCCGAAGCACGTCGCTATTGTAAATGCAGGCATTTTTTATTAATAAAATTTTGTTAACTCGATCAGTCCGACGATGTGCGTTTCGTTACTAAACGTCGCTGTAATCGCCGAGATTTCGGTTCGTCGTTTTTTCTTTCTCTTCCAATCCAACTTCTTGTGTCAAGAAGAAAGAAAGGTCAGATAAAAGATTCCAATCGGAATGCTTCTTGGTAATCTCGCGCGTCTAATCAGAGCAAACGTAATCGCGCTCGATCGCGAAATTTAGTCATCACGTGCCATACCATAGAAATGTGTTAACTTCCATTATGTCTTCAAGTGTACATATTTCGATATTCAATGTACAGTTTTAGTGTAGTTATTATACAGTGTCAATGGAACTTTACAGTGAATAAAATATGGTTTTATATATTTCAGTAAAGGTTATGAGCAAGTTTTTGGAGATCCTCGAACCTCTTTTTTGCAAATAGTATCTTCCATTTATGGAAGATACTATTTTGAAGAAAACACAGGCTTTCTTGAATATTTTGATTATTTAAAAAATTGGACTATGTTTCAAAACTTGATTTGTGGTCAAATCAGTATTTAAGTTAAGGAATGTGTAACTCCAAACGTAAATGTATAGACCAAACGAACAAGAATTACATTTTTGAAACGGTAAAAAATTATTATAAATGGTCATTTTTATTCATTCGTCCCCCTCTACTATTGCTAATTATTATATTACTGCAAGTATAGCAGGTTAAATTGTTTGCAACTTTGACAACTTTTTCTCTAACTTTTGGTCATACTGACGTCAACCTGTTATAGTTGGCTCATTGTTTAATCAGAGTAAAACAAACAATGAAGTTTCATAGGATCCATTCTACGAAACTTCAGTTCTGTCAGTTTTTTTAATCACATGCAGCGAGTGGATTTTCTTGTAATTATGGTTTTCTTGCATCAATTTTATTGCTTTACAACATATATTTTCAACACATTCTCATTATGAAGGAGATCGTTCCAAAACCTCTTTAAGGGGATTCTCCACACAAAAATGACATTTTTTGGCATCTTTTCCCATTATTGTTTATAACTTTAGATTGGAGATAGTTATTAAAAATCAATTAATAATCAGTTACTAAACAAAATGGCGCTAAAAACAATAAAATTGATTGTACTTTGAACTCCCACTAACTTTTTGAAAATTGCCGGTTTTTTACAACTCTTTGTTTTCGCTACAGATTATTATTAAGGGACCTAAATTCCATAAAACACCAAAAAAATCACAATATATTAATATTTCTCTAGACGCCCTAAAAATACGGCCCTTCATGATATAACCACCTTAAACCCGATCTCTGCCACACTTTCTTTTCATACCGATCTCCTTACAATCCCTTCATTCACATCCTCTGCAATTCCACGACATATTATTTATTTACCAATATTTAAGGCGCTACTTCAGCCAGTATTCCGGCCAATTTGTCGTTTCATTTGAATATACACTTTTTTCTAACGCGCACCGAAGGCCACGTAACATCCTTGCATATCATCACGCGCGGTGACATAATTAGGGATGCGCGCGGCATAGATATTTAAATACACCGCAAACATTTTTGTTGTAACGCGCTGAAACAATAAATTAAACATTTCGATGCAACTGAGTCGACGCTGGGTTCGGTCTTCTCCGCGAATTCAAATTCCTGCTTTAACGCGAGGCGCTGTCACCTCGCGTGTGTTTAATGAACGTAATCTGACACGTGAACGGCGAAAAGACGTTGCACAACACACGCGGCGTATTTGTTCAACCCAAATTAAACGAATCATTATCGAACGCCGCGATTTCAATGCGGTTTGAGTTATCCTGCAAAAGTCGGTTAAATTATCGTTTGTGGGTCGGAGGAAATTGGGATTTTTCGATGTCGAGGGAAGTTCCGGGATGGAAAACCGCATGTGCAGTTGCTGCAAATGGGATGCGCTTTATTGAAGCGAGCATCGGCGGCTTATTACTTATGCATCACGAATGACGGTAACGCATTCCTGTGCGTTGTTAAAACAGAATCGTCGCAGCGATTCCAGGCATGCGCAGAAAGATAATTTGTGAGTTTCATCATTGAGATTAATCAATTTGCATCGAGCGCTTTCGGCGCTTGGACTTGCTCAGGTAAATGAGTCGGACGATGAGGAAATGAAACGTATTAGATATAATTAAGGAAAACAAATAGTGAAAATGAATAAACTTTGAAAAAAATGAATGTAAAAGTACAGAATGATTAATTTTATTTGTCAAAAATTCAACGATTTTTACTATCTAGTTTTCGAGAAATTAAGTATTGAAAAGTCAAAGTTTTATTTTTTGCTCATTGCGTTAAATGAGTAACAACATTGTATTTGTATGTTAAGTGAGTTTAATTTATACGTAATTCAATTAAGATTTTCCGTGGAAAACTATCTAACTAACGTAGTAGTGAAGATGTATGCTTGATAAATAATGAATAAATGAGACAGAATATTGAAAAATGTTTTTCATGGCACAAAATAGAGTAAAGAAATCTCAGATCATCGCAGTTTAAGTTTAAATAAATTATTATATTTGCCAGCTTATAATGTTTTTAAAAACACATTTTAAGAAATCTTTAGATTTCATTTGTTTATGCTTAGTAACATTAAAAAATATGTGAATGGTATCAAGAAATTTTGAACTAACGAAATCACAAAAAAACATTATCATTTCAATAATATAGCAACTTTTTGTTTGGTACCCTAAATATCCGGCCCTTCGTGTAAGAGCTGCCTTAATGGGGATGTAATTGTATGAAAACATTTTTATCAGTTTCTCGGGTTTTTAATTAATTATTTATCCGTATAATAAAATATCTTTTTATATTTTCACAGTGGTGGTTTATTAAAAGATTAAAAGAGTACACTAATTGTGACGGAATTAGTGACTCTTTGATGACTAGCAAATTGACCAGCAAATTCGTTTCTGAAATACTAAAACTGAATTAAGTGATTTGGTTTTACCGCATAAATAATGCAGAAATAAATAATCTATGCAAATTTTGCAATAACAAATGAGTATATCACAGTGATTCATACATTTTTCTAATGATTTCGCTTTTTAAATTAGCACGATTTCTAATTAATAAGCAGACTAGTATTGGGTTATTGCTTCTGGTATTTCAGTTATTTACTTATCTAAATGTTCAAATCAGACAGTACATCCATTCAGAACTAGGTCTTCTCATTTTGCATTGGTTACATTTTTTCGCTCATAATCAATAAATCTTTTATGTGATTTATTATCTCATCTGAAATTGATTAGCATCATTAATTTTATTTGTAACTTGGCAGCTGAAAGATAAGAATGTAAGAAATCTTAATCGTGGTCGTTTCCACAGAAAATCGACTGAAACGTTTTTCAATATCGGGCACACCCATACTGATTGTTATTATAGTGTATATATGCATTTTTCGTTTATATTGCGACATTCTTGGCGCTCAAAATGCTGGTTTGAAAGAATGTTAAATTTCGTTGACTCAAGTTAATGTCGTATACTTGTATATTTTTAATACATGTGTGAGAATGCAAAAATTAATAAATATGGGATGAAATTTCATCAATTCAGAGACTTTAAAAATTGAGGCTACACATTTTTTTAATAACATTTCCCACATTATTTAAACATTGCTGAAAACACTTTCAATCCCTTATTAATAATACTCTAAACAAAACTGAAAATTTCAGGTAAAATCAGTTTATGATTGTCTCAGTCACTACGTCGTACTAAATTGTTATCGACATTCACTTCCGGAAGCCCGAAATATTTCTATATTAAAGTTTGATAAAAACTTTGATAAAAACTGCTTAATCTATATAAAACTGGTTTATAATATTTGAATATCAAAGAAACGGAAAATAGGAAGAACTATTACTCATTACAATTCAGTTTTACTGTTTTAATTATTTCAGACTTTTAAGTTTATATATATATATATATGCCACTTCCACTGAAATTGATATAAAACTTCGAAGTCAGTTTCGAAGATTCGAATTTTCGTTATGTTATGAAAATAAATAATATATTAATACATTAATAATATCTTAATAAAATGAAATGCTATGAAAAAACATCGTTTTCGATGTGTAGACAAAGACATTTCGAAACTTGGGAGTTCGAAACATCGAAACTTCGAAACTTTGAAAACTCGAAATTTCGTAAGATCGAAACTTTGAGTTTTCGAAGTTACTTCGATGTAGCATGTATAATTCAAATCTTCGAATATTCGAACAGTCACAACTTTATAGAAAATAAACAGTCCTAACTTCCACTTTAATTCTGCATATAAATTTGTTGGAGAATTCCAAATTTTAAAAACAGACTGCCGTAAAAATCGATTCGGAACATAAATTACAATTGTGTATTACGTTTTTTTTTTTTTTTTTTTTGTAAAGGATATCCTATTTTAGTGATGCCCCTGTCCATACTCATCCGTATGCACACGGAGAAAAACATATTGTGTTACTTCAATCAAACGATTTGGTTGAAGCGAAGTGGTGGTGACAGGCGCATAATTACTTCTTCTGCATGTTTGGATACCGTCAAGGAAAAACTCCAGGAACATCTCACAAAACAGAAACAAACGTGAAACTTAACCTTGAAAAATTAATTGTTTTTGTTGTCGCTGACACAATTGATGGTATCCCAGTAAATGAAAAACAATTAAATACGATAGACGATTTTGAATTGCATTTCTATTTCAATTTGTGAATTGTATTCCTGCGATTGAAAACGATAGAAACATTCCTCAATTAAAATATCGCGATGAATTGAAAAAACACCACCCTAATTAAGATTTGAACTCGGAAAGTTCGAACCATCAGCTTTACACCTTACCGAGTGAGCCAACTGACTTATAATGTCTGTGACTTAATTTAACCTGAAAACGACATAATATGTCTTTATGAAAGTGAATCAAATATACGTGTTTTGCAGCATAGACATTTGTTTAATTAATAAGAACGATGAAAATAAATAAAATATCAATGGTTACTGACTGTAAATGTAAATCAATTGTAAACAATTAATTCGTGATGATATACGACTCAAACCGATTCAACTCATACTGTTTGTTTGGTCTATGAATCGTACATATGGAATTGAACGAAATTCATTTCAATTTAAGTAGGAACACTGATATGAATTCGCCAAATGTCAATAGAAGTCTTTGAATTAAAATACATTCATTTATATGTAAACCGTAGTTTTTAAGGTGGTTATTTCAATAAGTTAAAATAATAAGAATTCGATGAAACTTTAAATCTGGTTTATTTCGAGGCTACTA